>JAPYZM010003530.1:0-11011 GCA_030522845.1 Psyttalia concolor
GCCTGTTTGGAAGACTTTAGTGCCTTACGCAACACAGAGATCCCATATTTCTTCTACCGGGATGGACAGATTAGATTAGTTAATAATTTTTTTTGCTAACCTGTGGAGATTTGGATGAACCTTGATAGCGACCCTTGGACCAGCCTTTACTACCAGGCTTGGCCCCACGTTACATTCCAGTCATTACCCGCCAGGGTAAGCCTGGCTATCAAGCCTGACCCAGGCTTGTTGAGTCGAGGCCCTGGCTTGGATAAAGCCTGGATCGGTCAGTATAGTTTCCGATTCATTTAGATAGAAGACTCTTATGCTTGCATTGTGAAAATGCAATCGGAAGAGTTCGCCAGAATGTTATGATCATGCGATCTTTCTCAATTCAGCAAGCATATCACTATTGCGTGCACCAAAGAGAGGACCCAATTTTGAACTAGTAGAAACGTTGGATCAGGTAAAGCAATAATCAATTTCCCTTACATATATCATAAAAATCGTAGCATCTAATTTGTTTTCATGAATTCCCTCGCCGACAAACTTCTGAATTATATTATATTTCGAAGTTCTTTGACCATTTTTTTGAGCGAGTCAGTATTCATTCTGCTTTTCTAACGAGAACCTTAGGTTCGTTACCAAGGGGTATTTGAATTTAATCTTGCCAACACTGAGATCACTCTAGACAAAGTGTAATTTTCAGATTTGTCAATTAGCATATATAGTTTCTAGTATAATAATTATATTAATTTAGAAAGTTATCACGTTAATTCTGATCTTGAGTGAATAATCCCAATAATTATAGAAATACAGCAATTAATCGAAATTTTTCGGTTAATATAATATGACAGTTACCAAAAAATAATAATCATTAAACAAGGTCATCCACGATCGCATGCATTATAATAATCCTGTGAAGTGATATGATTACCATAATTGAAACCTTATCAGTCACCTAGGGAAGACGATGCTATTCTTTTTGAAAATAGTGATCTTGGGTCTGTTAATTTGTGTTGTATGAATCCAAAGACCGTAACTCTCTATTAGTTAAAGAGAAATAAATTATTTCGGGAATTTTGGTGATTTCAATTAACAATTTGTAATCTCTCCAGCCACTAATTCAATTCATTCACGCTTCCCTCTAAAATTAATGATTTCCGAGGACAAAATACTATAATGTCGGATTTAACTTGTTTAACATGAGAGCTTTACTGTCAATTTTTTTTATTGAGCAAGTATGGTTTTGATGATTATTTTATATAGCATTTATTTCGGAGCTAATTCGAATAAACTACATTCTTTTCCTGCTAATGTTAAATTTCTACAGTCAACAGCTGAATTAACAGACGAAGACGCTGTAACAATCGAAATAGAAGAGTGGGTGAAGTTCTACTTTGTGTGTAAATACTTGAATAACTTTGGAATAGCAACCCCTCTTTGTTCTCAAGTTCAGCTGTCTATATCTCATGGCATGCCCCTCCTCTGTGAATACAAAATCGGCGATATTGATTACATTCGTTACTACTTGATGTCCAGAATCGAGGACGAGAAGAAAATAGTGTAAGCGCATTGAATTCTGTGGAATTTAATGACAAGTCAGCAACTTCCGAAGCCGTTACCGGTAGTGCATGAATAGTGTATTTTTCACCTAGGGAGGAAAAAAAGTAGACAAGTCGTCCTAACGTGAAAAAATACAACCCGAGTGGACGGCGAGGAATGCTTGTCTAATTCTCCTCCCGAGAGTTGAATACGATTTTTCTGTCCAAATGGACTGACAATGAGCATTCTAACCTTTGTCCGTTTGGCAGAAAAATCGTATTCAACCGTTGGGAGAAGAATCAAACAAGCATGCCCCATATCCTTACAACCCTCTCCTTCGGCTCGGATGGTTATTTGCATGTGAGGACGACTTGTCTACTTTACTTCCTCAGGTGAAAAATATACTAGTCTCGTTTTTTTTTTTAAATCGACAACAAAGTATAAAATACTTCGCTGTCCCATATAATTTTAATATGCAAATGCAGCAGAAAGTTTATTGACGCTACAATATTTTTCACTTGGAAAAAATATGTCATGCCTTGATAAGTGAAATAATTTCGTACAGGAGCAAAGGTTGCTATGCTCGAAAAATATTATAATTTTTGGCACCCTGACTAAATTCTCTTGAATCTGATTGTTAGACCTTATTATTCCTTGTCTCTTTGAAATACGTAGAAACGTAATCAAATTTTTCCGAAAAAAGTAATTAGAAATATTTTGCATATCCATTTTTCGTTTATTCAATCCAAAACTATTCCATTGGCAACCTCGAAATAATCAGTATCAGGTTTTTTTCAGACATAGAATACTACCTCATATTATTTATTGTGATGATCAAGCAATGATTAACAACTTATCTATTTTTATTGAATCTTCCTGAACAAATATGCATCTCATGTTTTTCAGTGCAAGTTAAGAAAGTTTTCTGAGTAGGTCTATACTTGTAGGAAATTTTGTGAGGTTCTAGAAAAATCGAATTTGGATGATCAACCCCGTTTGGCAGAAGCCATGTCATTATTAATTTCCGTATTATTATGATTTCCTCTATGTTTTTTCCCTCAGTCCATTTGTAGGCGAATGAGTCCGCTGTAATTTGATTTTTTTAATACAAAAATGAGAACACTCATTACGAAATATACTGTTAAATTCAAAGCCCCTTTGTTATAAACAATAAATTGCTCGCATTCTGCATAAATATTAAAAAAACAAACTCACGCCTACAACAATTTTTGAGACTCGTCTGCAACGTATCCAAAAATTGAGCGGAAGTAATTTCTGACCTATTTAAATAGTGCAAAGTATCTCACATACTTCCGTCATGAGATAACTTTGAAAGGGGAGCAATTTCCTATCAAGTTTCACCAAGCGTTTTGAACCGATCAGTGACTCCATCTACCACCATTCCTTGGAACATTTAGCATTCAAAACCTTCCATTTGGCCGAGGATAATCTCAAGTTCTAAAAGGATTTACGCTAATTGCGTATTTGTATGCGTCATCAATGTGATTTTTAACACAAACCCTAACTACCTATGCTACAGACCTATCAGAAATTACTAGGACTAATTTTTCGAAATATGTCCATGAAATTTTGAATTACCAATGCAAAGTATTACCTAATAATTTCAAAGCGCCAATGACTAAACAATCACAATTTTATATTCCATTCTTAATTAATTAATTCAATTGCATATCAAATTTGTCATTGCTTGCCATAATTCTGAAAATATAACATTTGTGACTATCCTCCTTCAATACATAAATTTATATGTATGAATTCATTTTACACTCTAGTCCTTTTATATGAATTTAAAGGCAATAACTTATAAAAACAAAGCGCCATGAATACAGTCATGAAGGGAACTTGGTTCCAACTCAATTGAAACAACACTAGAATAAAGTTAAGAATAGAAGGGAAAGAAACCCTAGTCTCTGTGGCTCATAAGAGGGTTGAGAATTTAAACGCAACTTTCAGCCTTCTCAACCGTGGAGATGGTCGTGCATCATAGGTTTATGGGAGTGCGGTGACGTTTATAAGGTTTGCTCGACTTGGCAATCGTCGACTCTCCCACTCCACTCATCCTCAATCCCGTCTATTCCAACATCAACGAGCCGCATCATTACCATTGAGATCTATGGAACTGCTAGGTATTGTCATTAATTCCCTTTTTCCAGTTTCTTCTTCGTTCACTGGCCTCATCATCGCAAATAATCAGTTGAAAATGGGAAAAGCGGAACAAACAAAAAAGGATTTTTTTTTTTAATTTTTCGATTCGAAGGGAATAAGATATTGTAATGACCCCGAAAATCCAAAGTTTCAAATGCAAATATATTTATACATCTCATAATTTCTCGATTTTCTTCAAAATCAACACAGTTTTTTTTCGGTCGGACATATAAAAGAATAGAAAAAGCAATTATTACACGGAGAGAAAAATTCAATAAAAATTACGTGTCAGTTCCGTAATCTGCGAGTCAAATCAATATTCCATAAAAATTACGGAACAGTGAAGTACTGTTTTATAGAACTCTTCGTACTTTTTCCTGGACTTATTCTGTAAAAAAGTCCGGCACTGTTCCATAATTTTTACAGAATATTGTTTTCACTCGCAGATTACGGAACTGACACGTAATTTTTATGGAATTTTTCTCTCCGTGTAGAAAACTATATGGTTTCTCAAAATTCTCTAATTTTCTCGAAAACAATTTCCTCTACTCCATGTAAGTGAAAGATAGTCGTAATCCTGTAAAGTTGAATTTACGCACTCAAAAGTGATAACATCACCAAATATTGTCTCTTAAAAAGCTTTCGCAATCCATTCGTACGAAATAGTATATTTCAACACAGGTGGGGCAGTTTTATATTTAACGTATGTGGGGTTTACAGTATGCGCCGTAAGGACGCATTGAGGACACGTTGAGGACGAAATTTCCCAACAAATTTTGAACCAAATTTTATGCCACGAGCCCTGAAACCGGCTAAATTGGACACGAGGTGCGATACACCGAGTGCGTAATCAAAAGATTTCAGACGAGAGTGGCATACAACTGATTTTTTCTACTGCATCTCACGACTCATCGTCTGGGAATTGCTATTGCACAATTTCCAAACTAGAAAACTTAAAAATCACTATAAAAAATATTGTTGCTGGGTCTTCACGACTGGTCCCATTTTGTAAGTCTTCAGTCCTATGACTCAGAAATAATATTTCTCGCTACGGATTTTTAAACCAATGAATGGTTCTATACCAATAAGAAAATTTATATACCCTCTCTCTACAAGCCAACTACTCTCTTTACACTAACATTAACGGAATTTCGAAAACATCGTTGATATTAAATGTGATTTCAACCAATAACTGCCACGTAATGTAACATCGTCTTCAATAATTTCGTGAGACTGAGGTGAAAGCTGAGCAGTTTTATCAATGAGAGCATCTTCTGCCCTGACCCCCGTTTCCTGAAACCGAATCTATTTTTCATTCCGTTACATCAAAGCTGTTGAGCAGTTCATGCAATTCAAGCGTGAAAAGGTCAATTGCGGTAACCTCAACTCAATGTAGGATAACCCGGAACGAATCACGAAAAGACTTTAGCCATGTTCCAACACACGAAATCACGCGGTGAATGAGAGTTGTAGAAGGGGTCTAAACCCAAACTTTTCGATTCTCCCCAAACTTAATTTGAACTCGATGGTCTCGGTATTTTTAGTAGAAACTCATCGGTTCAAGTGGAGTCGCGTGATGTGATAGTGTGGCACGCGATCTTTCTAAACCGACAATCAACTCACCTCGCCAAAGCACGACCCTCTTCAGCCTATTTTTATCTACCACTCACCCTCATACCTCTAACCGTGTCAAATTTCGTGTAATAGTTGACAATGGAGAAACATAATAAAATAATTATACATTCATATAATTATTCATAGCGTGATTAATAGTACCAGAAATATAATTTTCATGAAAAATTAGTTTCATTCTTAAGTTTTTGCTAATTGAATCTGCATTCAACTCTCCGCCGTCTCGCGACACAAAGAAAGAAACAATTTTCAATATTTTTATACTAAAGATAGGAAACCTTGGTTCAAGTCGAAAAAATTATGACGGGAAAATATTTTGTAGCTTCAACCCTCCCGTACTCGCGCCTCTTGGCCTAACGTCGTTACTCGCGTGGCAGGCGCCGCGCCGCCCGTGTATTCGCGAGGGCAACGTTGCCACAACGTGCTGGCACAATACGAGAGATGGGCATTCAAATAAACCTCTGAAAACTGATTTCATAGCTACAACTTTTCGATTTCTTGATGTTTATAACTTCGGAAGGCACAAATATCTTTGATATTGTTTAATAAGTGTCACGAAATAATTAGCACATATCTATCTTTGAATATAATAAATATGCCAAAAGACTAGAAAAGATCACGAGAGTCGTCAACACAGCTCGTCAAATTTCCACTACGCGAGTACTCGCATCGTGTCTGCGCTCATTTTCGCCTGGCGCGGACCAAAAAAATTAATTAAAAAAAAAATGAGTCATTTTGGAGCAGCCCAGGCGTGTATAGTCCCATCAGAACATGTTATTTGAGGAACTCGTAAAAAGACAGAGCCTAATTCCTCATATTTCAAGATTATATGATTATTTATTATAGTATTTTATTATGATATTATTTTTTATTATAAAAATTAGAAAAACGGCGGCGCGGAGACCATAGCGCGAGCGCTTGAGGGTTAACAGAGTCAGGGCTGACTATATTTTAGCTCAATCACTGCGACCAGTTGCTAGAATTGCATCTCTGCACTGGAAATACAGATATTAATAGAAGCACTTTGTTGACTTTCTTTGGCAAGACCCTTTGCAAAATAATCAATTGTGCAAATCATGTACCGTAAACTGCAGCCACCATACTAAATACGACAATTGTTAATTAGACTGGATAAAGACTCTGTTGTAGTAATCAATTAATTCTTTCGCAAATATTCCTTAAAAATAAAAAAAACTCAAGTTTACGACAATATTTGTAAATCGCACGCATGTACACCATGTGTTTGAATTTCAATATGTATGCAAATTGAACTTTAATTGCTCAAAATGCTTACATGAAAAAACAGTTTTAAAAAACTCGACAACATTTTCTAGCGGGTGAAAGATATCACCAAAAAATCATTGTACCGAGGAAAAAATCGGTGACATATTGTTACGGTACATTTATTGACAAAAAGATATCCGAGTATCCTCTAGATTTTCAAATTTCGAAGCACCTACTATCGCAAGTCCCTTACAAGCCGTCCAATCCTTCAACGACCATCTTATCTCCATCGGATTTTCATCTATGAGAAGGACAAAACGGAAAAAAGTGGGATATCCCGCCTCTATCATCCGTTGGTCTTACCTTCAGTGTCTCCGGTTCTCCTCGCTTAGGTACTTCCCTCTCACCCCAACTCACTGTTCCTCTCTGTACTCCGAGAAAAATGTTAATTCGATCGGAAGCGATCGCATGAGAAGCCCAGCGAGAGGGCAAGTCCGTTTTATTTACTACCCTCCCTACGATAGCGCTATTCTCTCCCCTATTTCGTTCACGGACGATCGAATATCCAAGAACTTCGTCTTCGGACGTGTCTCGTTTTTTTTCTTCTCCCCTACCATTCTCCTGTAAGTTAGAATATCCTCAGGATCGGGGATCACAGGATTCTATTTTATTTATTGTCCGATCTACGTGTCTCCCCTACTGAAGATTTGGCATTTGAAAAACTTTAGAAATGGTCTTTGCATGATGTACTGCATTGACTTTTCCAATTCAAATGGCCGATATTCCGGCAGCGATGTCGATCAAAGTGAGGATGATGTACTTCCAATGGTAATTCTTTATCGAAAAAAAAAAGGAAAAGCTTTACATTTTCATAACGAATTAGCTCGATGGTTATGAATAGACATGAAGATGAGCTTAATCGAAGTTCAATAAGAATTTTAAAGTTACTTCGAAACTAAGTTAATAATCTATGAATACATTTTGTCGCTTTAATCAGTTGATTACATAATCAATGAATCCTTTTTTTTCAGAAAAAAATGTGCAGTTTGTTGTAGTCAGAAAAAAAGATATTTTTCATTCAATATTCATATATAATATTCGTACTTGAGAAAAGTATTTATTCTGTCAATATCGTGTTCTCCTGTTGAATCGTTTCTAAGCAATTATCATTGGGTTTAATTATAATAAGTATATTGCTCTAAAAGATCACTATACTAGTTACACACTTGAATAAGTTTTCTCTTAATAATTGAAATTTAAAAATAATTTGAAATACTTTCCTAAAGAAAATACAATGTTCAGTAATAAATGAAGCCTAAGTCGAATTATCTGGAAATAATTCGATTGGAGATGTACGATTTCGATGAAAGGTTATGCACTACCGACGAACGTGACACAATAATTTCACTTACTTAATAGGATCGATTTCAAATGGTTACAGCAGACTTTCTCCGATTCTACGATCTCACATGATTCCACATGTATTTCAGATTTTCCAGGTCCCTCACTTCGAGTTTAAGAAATATGAATCGTTTTTTGTTTTTCAAAAAAACATAATAAGACCCAATAGACATACCAAGGAATATTAGTCCGTAAAAAAATTCAGCCTTCGTCTGTAACCTCAGGAGAGGTAACAGATGGGGGATTTCAACAGTCAATGTTTTTATTTATTTTTTTAAATTAAGGCATTCAAACCGTGAATAACTCCCCTCATTGCGAATAAACAAATACTCCTCTCGAGTAAATAAACATTTGACAAACACAATATTTTTATTTCGTATGTTACCCTCTAATTCACTCCATTCTTCAGCCAATCATCGCAAATGACCCGAGTAAAGTTAACTATACCGGCTCCCTCGAGCATTTCTCCCCCAGAAACGTTTAAACCTCGAAAATCACAACAAGTGATCGAGCAATAGATCTCGATCCCTTCATCGCAATCACCAGCCTCCACTAACGAGTGAACCCGCTTAGTTTCCCTGAGAATCCGTACGAATCGTCTTCACCAAAAGCCCCAAAAAAGCTTTCGAGTATTCTCACGTATATATTACAGCCATTGGCCTCTACCAACTCAATACCGCCGCACGTGTTTTCCCTAACTCTACCCATGATTTTCCCATCTCTACAGCCATACCCAGCATATAAGGTTTTTAGAACTACCTGCGGTACGAGGCCACTCTCGCACATCATACATCTGACATTTCATGAATTGGAAATGTAATTTTACCGGATGTAGTTGGGTGCCAGGACCGTAACTGTTTGCATGATACCAACGAGCAAAAGTAAACGAGTGAATAACACCTGAACGAAGGTGAGCGCGATGTGCACAGACTTTAATTTCTTATTCCCAGAATTTCGGGGAAAAATGATAGAGGCCGGATGAAAAAAAAAAAAGAGAAACACGTAGATAGTGTACTCAAACGTGTAATCGCGAAGCAACACGATGAACAAGTTCAAGAGGCTCCTGATAGTTTCCCCTCTGGTAAAAAAAAAAAATAAAATTGCTCTCCTCTCTGGAACCGGTATTTTTCATTTTCCCGCCACTTGAACGATCTCCCGAGGGAGAGATAAGTATTTCATTGAGGAAGAAAATTGCCTTGAAGATAATTCGATATTTTTCATTTGTACGCTGTAGATTGCGTCCTCTACTTAAAAAAGTACAGCACTTTTTTCTGCAGGTGTTTTTTCCTTTTCTCCCGCTGTTGACGAGGTTGCAAGGCGCGGAAGGTGAGGGACAAGGAAGGAGGGTGGTTGAGGGCCTCGAAGGCGAAAATTATGGTATGAAAGTTTGCTGGATTTTATGAGATTTTGCTATGCTCCTTGCGCAGAAGTAATTACACTGGTTATGATGACACTACAAACTTGCATCATTCACATGTATACAGGAAAAAAAAATATATTCACTTTTTATATCTCTGTTAATGCTGGATGGAACGACCAACCCAATTTTCAGTTCTACATTTTCGTCGTATTTTTAGACTACAGGATAAATCATAAATATGAGTGGAGGGAAGGAAGAGGGGGGAGGGAAGCGTGAGAGGAGAGAGGGGTTGGAGGCTTTCAACGGGGTGAGGAGCTCTGGCCCTTATAGTTACTTTGGATTCTGGGTGGGGTTTATGCATTCACCATTTTAATCTAATCCGCAAGGCGCATGTAAGAATATATTAAAGAAAAACTTTGCGGGCCGCTGGCGACGTGCTGGCAAAATTATACCATCTATGAGGTAGGGGCGAAAAGGGAGAGGGGTGAAACAGTGTGGGGATAGGGATGCCCGCACCATATCTGCCTGATTCACTTTCTTCTTATCGTACTTTTTTTCATTGCTTCATTTTTATTACCCTCAAGCCTCCCCTCTTATTACCTATGACTACTAAAGAATATTCTTACCTTGAAACTATCCAGACCCATACATTTATTTACATGTAATTCCTTTACACTTGTCCTCGTAAATGTGAGAAGAAAAATTGTTTCCAGTGATTTTTAATTCATGGAGACAGTGGGATGATGATGTTTTTACACAGTGAGCAGCAATTTTTTTTATTATGGTGGATTGTGTACAAATAATTGTTCTAATCATATTGTATTCTAATAGAATCCAGAGGCTATGAATCCTATTTGTTGAACATAACTCACCACTCGGCACCTGGATTGGCCTGTAGATTGAGATATTTTTATTTTTTCAATTTTCTAAATCAATTACGTGAGAAAAATTTTAAAAATTCCCTACCTCAATGCGCATTATCCAAATCACACTTTGCAATATGTTAGTATTTCTCTATACTATTCCTTCTTATAAATACATAATTGGATTAGTCTTAAAACAGTTACTCATTTTCTAACCACGGTAAACCAATTTCTCGATTTTTGGCATTCGATAAAGTTTCAGATCTTAATTTTTAATCATAACAGAAATACTCCAAATTATGGATTTTACCTTAAGGCGTTGGATAAAATCATAATTTTTAATAGTATATGAAGCAACGAGGGCGGTAGGCCGCACTTTACCCACGAGAGCGCTTAGATGCACGAGATAATGCAGAGTGCGATTAAGTGCTTGAGTGGGTAATTACCCCACCACAAGAGTTGTTTATACTAGTTTAAATTGGGAATCATAAAAAATATCATCCCCTTGAAACCCATTTTACGTCACTAGTATTACGTTAGTAGTTATACCGAAAAACCGCGATTTTAATCCAAACGGAAAGTTTCTTTCGGGCGACGTTCAATCAAGTATTTCTCGACTCATGGCTTCATAAACTCACATTTGTAAAAAAATACTTCACTGATGTAGTAAAGAAATCTACTATTAATTGAAAATTGATAAGTTCGGCTATTATACTCGCTCATACCTCCACAACTTACTGAACTGCACTGAGAGAAAAATTTAGTTTTGCCAAATATTCATTTACTTGAGAGAAATATTTGTTTTTGAAAGACCGAATATCTTCAATCCAAAAATTTTCAG
>JAPYZM010003531.1:0-19570 GCA_030522845.1 Psyttalia concolor
AACTGAGGGAAAGTAAAAGAAAATGAGTTTTAATTGTTCCTTGATTCTAGAAAACCACCGCGCATCGACGATATAAAGATAGTGTATCTTCTGAAGTGAAAAGCCAACGTCTAACAAGGATGATACAATTATGGCGAGCGCAAGTGGAGAAGTTAAACAGGTTACAGGTTGGAACGCATCAGCTCGTTTTAATTGAAGGGGTAGGACTGTTTGTCAACAACATTAATATTAGTTGAGAATCAATTGAATCGTTGCAGTGATAGAGATGGGTCCTCATTGTGGGACATTTGAATTATAATGAATTATTTTCTTTTACAGCCGAGTAAAAAATCATCACAAGCTCTGCAGGGTCGAACCGATGGTAATACTCGGGTAATAATCCACGACCAACTAATTCCTAGGGACAGAAAAACTGATGTATCAAAAAGTATAAAATCAGGAGATTACATCGTTGCTCAAATCTGCGACGCCAATTCGAATACCCTCACTGGAATACCGTTATACCACACAACAATATCTGAATACACAAGACAAATGGAACGCCAGAATCAGCGTCATGTTCAGTACTCTTAAGATATACTTTGCGTAGATGAACCGAATACTGTCCTCTATATAGAGCATACAGTAAGAGAATATTGTAATGAGTTGAATAACATACATTTATTTTTTTCATATTAAATGAATATTTGTTGTTTGTATTAGATTCCCATATGTTGGGGGGATAAAAAAATCTAATGACTTATAACGGTACCAAGCACTGGCCTGAGGAATTTTGTGCCAAACTACCTGCAATGTACACGTCGTTGCTCATCATTTGAATAGGAAAAATAATTACTGTAGTTAGTTGAATTTAATCGTTTAACAATTTAATATCTTATACTCTCACTTATAGAAAAAAAGACAATAATCAAAATAATAATGATTGATTGATTGATTGATTGATTGATTTTCACTTTTCACGTATTTTCTTTAAATACGATGTCGATTTGCCTAGACAAGGCTTGCTGTACCAATATTAATGGCCATATGATCAGTATTTCGTTCATAAACTGCATGCTCGTCCACCCATGGTTGTTCTAATAATGCCGCAAGATGTTGACCGTTTGAGTAATTTACTTGCACTGATGGTAAAACAATGTCACATTCTAGTTGACCTGAAAGCAATTAAAACAATATTCTTAGGGTGTTTGCTTTTTGAATTTGACAAAAGTCAGGAATCGAACAATAGATGTCGAATTTTTGGTAATTGTGTAGTAGACAATGTTTCACATCAGAAAGTAGGCCTGGATTTCGGGTAGGTTGGGCTTTTGAACTCGCGTTTACGGGCGCTAATCCTCACTAGTGCCTTGAGATTAACGACAGCATTTGGAAGCAACATGTGTTGTCTTCGGGGCCAGTTACACCGCCACGTGTCTACGTCGTTGGCCGTGGATAACGCAAAGAGCGGTGAAGTAAGTCATTTTAACTGTCCATTGATATCCATCGCACGAGATACGTGAGTGTTTGTTGCCTGAACTACAGTATTCCATTTGGGCTAGTACTGCATGGGGAACCATGTCAAAAAACTCCAGGCGTACCGTAATTTTTCCAGCCAGCGAGATGTTCCTAGGGGTCACCCATCCAAGTACTAACCCAGGTCAACAGTGCTTAGCGTGCGATCATTTTATTTTTATATTTTTCCATTAAAATCAAAGAATTTCTATTGAATTTAAATAGCATATTTTCATGGTTGCATCATATGACTAGGATTCTATCATATATTAGTGAAAAATATTGCTATTAAAATGATAAATAATTTTTTGGCCAAGACTGGTAGATGGAATACTTGTACCTGATAGGGAAGGCGAAGCGCCTTTGCTCGATCCGTACATCCTCGTACTGTATCCAGAGTCATTATGGGCATCATGAAGGGGTGGAGTGGGACTATAAACTGTGTTGCGCGATCTATAAGGCATTTTGGCAATTGATTCGTCACGGGAATTCCCTAAAGCCCTATCGTGACGTTTATGACTGCTTCCATTAGTTTTGGGTCTGACATCAACATGATCTTCCGCTTCACTACTCTCACTTTCGTTCCCTACGACAGTCAATTAAAAATTTATATATTTAGATATTGACACATTCATGCATTACTTATATATATATATATACCTTGGGCCATTTCTATGTGCCATTCATTGGATGCATCCCCTTGGGGCTGGATTCGTTGTCCCGGTGAAGACTGACTGGGATCAGGACTAGCAGTTTGTCCACTGCCTACAGATCGTGATACCCTCCAACCACTATGCGTTTCCGGCACTTGTTGAAAACGTTTTATCATTTCGTGAACTTTCTTCTTACTTGGGGATGAACTCCATCTTTCATTGGTCTCTTCAATACACTTTTGGGAACTTGGACTTTCCTTGTCATGATGCTCTATAAGATAATTAGCTGATATCTAGATAGGAAAAAAAAAAAAATCAAATACTATGCGTATATTATTAGAAATAAGATAGCATAAAACATTTGCAGTTAGCATGGACTTGTAAATAAATACCTGCTGTATTATTTGCTTCTTCAAACTAATAGTTGGCGAGGCTGCAGCGCCCAATGGTGACGTTCGATCCCTTTCCACAAGCCCATCGAACGTTTCATTAAGCCTACTCGGCTTATGCAGGATTCTCAGCGGCAACTTTATCTCGCCCAAAGAGATATCCTTGCAACTTTTACTCAATCTCGGAATAGCTGGAATGTCAAGGTTATCCAAACTTCCCTTACGTTCGCCAGTTTCCCCAGGGATCTCAAAACTTCTGTCTTGAGGTCTATCATCAAGCAGATCTTCTAGAGATCTGGCTCTGGTGAGAGCCATTGCCTCTCCATTAGGGATTTTGAGAGGTCTCTCCGAACATCTTCCAAGATCTCCACGATTAATCCACTTTTGCAGATGCGCATGGCGTTCCTCACACTTGGACCTCTCTACAGCGACCGATCTTGTTAACTCGGAAATTTTTCCTCTCGTCCTCTTTTCCAGATATGCTACTTTAAAGTCTAATCGCTCATGAGCTTCGTCGATATGTGCCCTTAATTCGGCTTTATCGCGCTCCAATTTGGCCTCTATATATCGGAAAAATGGTGCACAATAACAAGTATATCCTACCCCAACAGGACCTTTTCTGATGTTGCCAGCAAGGTCCAAGTAGTATTGTTCGCCCCTGGCTAATGGATCTGCAGGTAGTGAGTCGAGTTTCGGCTGCGGAAAAGCCTCGGGGTCAGGATAATAGTGGCAGCCGTATGGTGACCATTGTTTGCCGATAGCTGCTTTACCAATCTGGCCAGTATGCTTTGTATGATCATTTTTATATTTCTTCTTCTCTTTTTTTCCTGCTACATCTTTACTACTACTCGTTTCTCTCCCAGTTTTCTCACTTGTCTTTTCACACTTTGAATGCCTTACTTCTGGAGATGTTTTCGAGTTTGCTTTGTCAATTCTGTTTCTACTTTTGGAGCGTGATCGAGCCTTATTCCGCGCTTTATTTATAATTACAAGAATTTCGGTAAGCTTCTTTCGTCTTGCTATATCCTTGGCCGTTTCTCCCTGTTTGTTTCGGAGGGAACGGTCGCAGCCGGCTTCCAGTAAAATTCGAGTCAATTTCCGACGACCCATAGCTGCTGCAATATGGAGGGCGGTGTCGCCATTCTAAGAGAACAAGAAGAAGAAGACTGACTCACTGCTCTAGTAGATTAAAAGTATCTAAAGTGCTACAGCTAAGCGTAGGAGAGATGAGTCTTGTGCAATTTTCGAGTATTATCATTACAATACATGTACCTACAGTACAATTATTTTACTTTTAATTTCCCTGGTGAATCAGGGAGCAGTAATTTCTTGAACAAAAAAAAAAAAAATGTACTCACTTCGTTCTGCTCCGACACTTTACAGAGACCTGAAATTAGTATCCTGGTGACGCCTGCATGTCCATAGCGGGCCGATGTATGAAGCGGTGTGTCCCCATACTACAATCAAATAGCAGAATAATAGTATCGTTTACAATTGAGTATATAATATAATTGTTTTAATAACAAGGATACAAGGATAGTAAGATGAATAATCAGCCAATTGCAATGGCGCTTTTTTTCAACTAACATTGTTCTGAAGGTCGGGATTACAACCGGCAAGCAAGAGTTCCCGACAAGTCTGATTGTGACCATTTTGGCAGGCCAGATGTAGCGGGGCAAATCCCGCAAAATTTCTTGCATGAAGAGGACCCCGTTCAGTCCCAAGGGCTTTAGCTAGAATAGCAACAGTTCTGCTGTAGCCTCGCCATGATGCCTCGTGGAGTGCCGAGTCACCGTGCTAAAAACGAGAGAGAGAATTACTTATATTGAGTGATCAAAACGTGTCTTCATTTATTCGAGTGCTTACGACATTGTCCTGGTAGGATATATCCGCACCGTGCTTCAACAGCCGCGTAACTACCTCCAAGTTACCTTCAGCAGCAGCTTTCTGCAATGGAGTAACGTCAAACTGCAACAAAGGTAAGAATAATCATGAGTAATTTTCAGTATAGGTCATCGTCTGGAAAAAAAAAAAAAAAACATCTAATCAAGTCATATTTAATCTTTAAAATTTAAATATCAGTTGCATGTTAAATAAATAATACTAATAATTTAGATTAGGCCTTCAGCGCACTGCACACTCTCCTACTATCCCGGCCGTAGGATGATTTTCGCATACGGGCATTTTTATACCTTGCCTCAACCCCGCGATTCGCCTGCTTGGATCGATAAGTAAGCTAAAACCCAGCGCCCCTTCCGCGTAAAGTGTATACATGTCAGTAAATTTTCTATATGATAAAAAATTGCATTCTCTATTTAAATATATTGGAAATTCCTTCTATTGAATGCTAATATAGACTCTGGATACTCTGGATACTAGTACAAGGGGGGAGGAGTTGAATTTGCGACAACGAGAGCAAATTGCTTTTACTGCTAGATTATCCAGCTCATGAGAGATTCTCTTTTAGTATTTTAATCAACTCAGATGTGAAAGACACAAACATTATTGATGCGTTTTACAGTTCATATTATGATTAAGTGGATCTTTTATCGTGGAGATAAAAAAAAATCGACCGTGACAGGATTCGAACCTGCAATCTTCGGATCCGAAGTCCGACGCCTTATCCGTTAGGCCACACGGCCCTATAGGAGTATTAAACTTTGATGCCAATATGCTTGTTCTCGAAACCGTACTGATAGAAAATGAGAAATGGAAAATTCAATGTTGAAAATTTAATATATGGCATTTGGAGCGATGAATGTTGGGATTTGAATCATTAATTCAACAATTCCAATCCATTTGGTAAAATGCAAACACAGTATTTTGGGGAAAAAAAAGTCTAGACAGGAGCAAAAAGAAAGGAAGGGCGAAAAACTCACCTCATCAGGTAACAGTTTCATACCATCACCGAATACGTCTTCAGGTCGCGCAGTTTCACTACGTGCTGCGGCCTGGCAGACATTTTCTGCCATTCCTACGACACATCTGAAAAATCAAGAATGACGAAAATAAAATCAGTGTAGAAGAGCGTGGTAGTGTTTTCTGATTACTACCCAAGGAACAATTTTTACCAATACCATGTAAAAGTCCCGGGTAAGACCGGTAAATATCCGCTAATTTACCGGTACATTGTTGGCTGGGCATAGTGTTGAATCACTGCAACCGGAGCGTCACAAAAATAAAGCGAGGGGTTGAGTAGACCTTAGTTATTGTATATTTGTCTCAATCAAGATAAGTACAGTAGTGGTAATAATCTTCGGCGAAAACTATTCTCAGGGGAGCGGGATAAGGCCAGGCCAGGCCAGGCCAGGCCAGGCATAGCAAGTAGTATGCGGGAAAGTCTTTCGAGAAGTGAAGGATTACGAAAAAAAAAAAATTGGAAAAGGGTGTCTCACGGTTGGAGACGGAGGGACTTGTTTTGATTATATTAACGCTGGTGCACAGGAGGAAAATAGGAAAATCCAATCGGTAATCCTCCATGTCCAATTGTCGGGACCTTCCTTCCAGGTAACCCAGTGTGTGGGCTCCCAGAGCACTTGTAACAATTGGGTTATCATACCTCCCCTGTGTTAGCTAGTCCTTTGATCGAGTGACCGGTGTTGTTTCTTCCTTCCCATATAAGTGGGTCACTCTGATTCAGTGTTCAATCAAAAAATGGGGGGAAATACAGTCGATTGATCGGTGCGTCGGCATATTGGACAAGTACGTAATAATAATAATAATAATAATAATAATATGACTTAGAGCTAGAACAAATAATTAGCAGCTGAGAGCTTACCGATTTTTGAACTAACAACTTGAGCTAGTTTGTACTGCCGCCAGCTAATCCGAACATTGAAATCAAATCCAACACTCGATAATTTCACATTACTCTTGCACAATCACAAACAACAAATGGCGATATTATAAAAGCAATAGACTCGACATCTTCGAATGAATAGTAAGAACATGGTTTAAACTATATAGCGTTGCAAATCACTCCATCATACTTGCATCCCGCACAAGCCACATATACGCACACTGGTTGCTATTCCATTGAAAGAAATTCACATTGCTCGATAAATGACATTCAGAAAGGAAGAAACTGCGGCAGTTTTGGACTAGTATCTGGGAGAAAGCCTGCACCTGTCCCTCTGCAAATTCAATTCTCAAGCGACAAGTATTTTCTTTTTTTTTTTTTTTTTCCAAAGACGCTCGAGTAAAAATCCACATAAGAAAGTTTTACAATGCTCATTACCTAATTAATCCCATAAGAAAAAGTAACAAAGTCTGATGAATTTGTGGAAAAAAAAAATTCTCTCTGTATTGTCAATCAGTTTCTTCCTTTTGGCGTTTAACTGGTTTTGTTGATGGCACGAACGAGAACGACCGACTCCACGCATTGAAGTCACTGGGCGATGCGAGCTCCTCTTAGGAAGTATTGAGAACCGTTCTCAATAATTCGACAATACGACCGGTGGTCATTACTTATCAATATTTCACTCTCAATTAACTTTCGATATCTTCTCAACACTTGAAATCCATTTCAATTGAGATTGTATTGATATTAATATAGTGATATTATAGAGTACAAAAAGCTTGCAATTTAGCACTTTTCATGATTTCCTTCTCCTCGCTGCGACAGTAATTTTCCCACAACATTTTCATATGTATCAATAGCAGGAGAATTTCATCATTTCAATGAAAATAGATTGACAAAATTTAGTGTAGTGCATTAGGGTGCGGCTATCCTACTCGGGGGACGGCCATCCTCTGGAGAGGAGGACAGATTGACAGAAGAGATTGCGGGAAAGAGAAAAACTAGTTGTTTTGCGAGCTTTCTGACGTTACGAAGTAGCTGAACGGGCCAAAACTGAGGAACTATTACACTCACTATAATCTCCCTCTACTTGTTTTTCATTCCTCCACTCCCTCCTTCTTCGTTCCATCTCCCTCCATAAGAAAACTCGAGAACGTCATGCAGTGATCTCTCTTTCTCTCTACATATATATATAAATAAAAGTCTGTCCACAGCGCATGCGCAAGTTAGGTACTCGTAATAGTAGTTATAATTTAACCAGAACAATTATTTATTTCCAAATCTACGCACGGGAGATTGATTGATTGATTGATTGATTGCCCATTAAAGAATTTAAATTGACTTTTGGTAATCAGTCCATATATACCGACTCGATAAAATTTTTCTGGTAAACTCAATTCACCATTCAACACATTAACGGAGCACAATTATATGATAATGAAAAGACCCGGTCACAATATTTCATCCTTCCCTGATGCATCACTCGATTGAGCGATCGAGTTATGCACTTGGTTTTAGTATTAATCGATTACCGATCAATGAGTATAATGAATGAATAATTCTCATGTAATTTATATATATATATATACTTTTATTAATTTCAATTATGTATGTACTCGGTTTGAAAACATCTGCACAATAATCCATTGATTTCTATCTAGATTGGCCAGTAACCAATGAGCTCTCAATACTTGTTCTTTACACTATTGATTTTTTGTTTGTAGCTGAGGTGGAGCCGCTTCTGCCAATTTGTCCTGCAAAATAGAAACATTAATTGATTAAATCATACTCGGATTTAGTTGGCGAGTTGAGTTGAGGAGGAGGATTTCATGAGGAATTACAAACAAATTTCCACCACCACCGGTGAGTTGTTTCAATTGATTCTAATTTCTTGGGATTTGAAATTTCGACAATTTCTCTTGAACTCTCGATTTTTGGATTTAAATCGTTTGGCTTAGCGTTACAATCGTGGTCCTCTTTCTCACAATCGAGGCACCTATCTGGACAAAAAATGTCAACCATTAAAATTCTATTTGACTGCCTTAAAATCATATCATATCATATTGAAAGCAAAAATTCATTGTAGTATTTAGAACAAGGAGAAATCCAGTTTCTGTCAAGGCAAAATACGTTGATATCTTTCAGCGTCTGCATCCAAGAGAATTTCACTGATCAAGAATACGGAAGGATGATGAGATAAATTGGCCAGTCATGCGTATGAAGAATAGAGGCGAATTTGGGGATTTGATTTGATCTGGACGAGAGACGTTGGAAGAAAGAAATGTGGGGGGGGGGGGGGGGGAAATAAACGGGCCCCCCCTCCCCTCTTTTTTTATGATCAGGAGTATAGAAACATCTTGGATCTCACATATACCTGGCCCGGAGTGGCTTCAGTTGCTTTATCAGGCAATGAACTCACATTAGAAGTTACACTTGAACCTATCTCAGAAACAATATTAATCATATCTGAAAATGACGATGGTATTTTGAAAGATGGCAATTGAGGCCACGATATCTCCATTTGTGTCTCTCCAGGCTTAACTGGAACATTTGAGTATATAGTAATGAAGAGCGGACATGTTTTTAACAGTTGCATACACATATAATAAAATCCCAACTCACCGCCATAAGCAAAATTTATCATGATATTGGCATAATGCTTCGCGGCGACAATACTCTCTTGGGCTTGCTTTGGATTACACACAGCAGCAACTCCTAGAGCTCCCATTGTTGTATATACAAATCTTTTGAATTTACCACCCCGAAGACTGAATAGTAAACCAGTGAGGCCACCAATGCCTATAGCACCAACTCGTGGTAACGTATTTGTCTCTTCTTGTAGATAATCAAGCATTACTGCAAAATTCCAGTTAATCATTTATTCCACAATTAATCATTCTCAAGCATTATATAGCATTATGATTTTTATACTTACGTTGACTGTGTTCCACTCCCGTATTAAGTTTATCTTTAACGCTACTGGTGACAGTATTGTATTCATTCAATACACCCTGAACGTTCTGTCTAATGGTACCGAATCCCTGCTCCAACATAGTTGGCGACTCCTGATGATTAGCACTAAAATATATTTAATTTCCGGAAGTACTGAATGGCCAGTGAAATGGAGAAATATTGACATATCTTATCCTATTGTTATGCCGAAATTGTCAATTGAGAATTGAAACGGAATGGTGTTCGAGACCAAATTTCATATAATGCTGCTGTGTAGATAAAGCCAACAAAATAATTAATGAATAACTTGTAATTTACCGTGGGTCTTGCTGCTGCGCCGGTTCGTGCACATAAATTGGTAATTCCGAGGGACGAATTAATGTTTTCGGGGCAATTTCATTACTGCATTCCACTGGTTTATCTGGAGATATTGGCTGAGGTTTTGCCATTGGTACCGCAGCACAGAGACCACCCGGCATCAGAAATTTCTTGAAAATCTTAAAATATTGGAATCGAGTAAGTTTGATTTTAGGAAATTTTCTTACACCACCATCATCAGTGCAACTCAAACAATGAAATTTAACCTAAAGAAAATAATTCAATGTTAAAGAATTATTAGTACACTGGAGGAGCCTAAACCATATTGATTCCCATTCAAAACATTTGATCATAAACAACGGTTAATTATTCTACATGTAGAATATTTATTTATCAAATGAAGAGAGATATTGCTAGAACCATAACCCTCACCTTAATCCCCTGCATATTCACAACCTTTTGTAAAGACCACTAATTTAAAAAAAGAGAAATTAACAATCAAATTTGATGATTTAAATTTCCGAAATAATATTGATGAAAAATTGTTCACGTTGATGCAGATTGCTTTTTTATTTATTATTATATATACATGAATAATGTCATAACGAAAATAGTTAAATATACAAATTGACAAATGCCCCCGAGAGAGAGAGAGAGAGAGAGAGAGAGAGAGATTGAAAATTCGAACAACGACATCTAGAATCAATAGCATTCATTTCACGAGACAGCAGGAATTTATGTAGAGCCATTATTACGAGATCATTACATATTTCTTTACTTTCTCATCTCAAACGATAATAATAGTAATATTTATGTTAAAAATTTCTACTATGAAGAGAATATTTTCACTCAATATTTCACATTATTGTATGTATTATTATTGCCAAGGCTGGCTCTCTCGTCTCATAAACAGAAAGTAAACAAAAATTAGAAATAGAAGGACAATGTTGTTATTATATTGGATTATTCTAGTAGTTGAATACTCACTCGAATGCCAGTAGTGCCTAATTCTACGAGGATTCCCGGCTGAAAGCGATCGCAGGGATCCACTGGTTCTCTGCAGGTTATATCTTTTCCAAGTAAATTACCCATAATCAAATGGAAAATACCACTAATTATTGTATGCGTTACATTTTGTACCAACATCAGATATTTATTTAGACATGTTTTTCATCTGGAAACTTGTCAATTTTGTATCAAACTTGTTTTGAATTTGTGAAAATTAATATTTTAAAAAATGTCAAACAACCCCGCCATCTCTCTACTGCCATATATATATATATATATATGTACTTGACGGTTAAATTAGTTATTTTTAAAATAATCAAACTATATGAACTAGATTTGCCAATGAAATGGAGATATTTGGGAAAACTTTTTTATTATTTATGAACGAATAGTTAATTAGCTATGATAAAAAAAGCCGTTGGGTCGTACATTAATGGAAAGTAACAATCAATGTAATTATTACGTGAGAAAAACATCAAAAAATTGAAAGTGTAACGACATAAATTCTCTTTTGAAATTATCTCTGCGGCAGCGAGATCGCTATTACCAGCCCCCCTCAATCGACACTGGCGCCATATCGTGGCTGGGGTGGGAACTAACCGTACAATCGGACTAACCCACTCCTTTCAATCCATTTTCTTTGTATATAATCTCTGTCTCTGACGCTCAAAGCTCTGCACAAAGCTCTGGCTTACTCTGGGTCTCTCGTATCCATGGTATGGTTTTGTGTGAGTGGAAAATTTTCCATAAAAAAGAACAACTACGGGAACAAAAGAAATAAAGAATTTGACTCTCAGCAGACGTATATTGTAGACAAGTAAAGACATGACTGCTCTAGTTTCCTCAACATCAGTTGAGTTGAGCTCCTACAGGGATCAGCATTTCAAGGTACCGAAACAATTTGTACAAGATAACCTATTTATTAGTAGAAAAACTTGTTTGACTTGTTAAAACAGTCAAGGCTAGTAAAGTTCTAGAACATTGATATTTCAATGTGAACAATCGTGCAGGGCTCTCGGGCGGAACAAGACAGGTTGCTTCGCACTTCAACAACCCTTTACGTAGGTAATTTAGCATTTTTCACGACTGAGGAACAGATCTACGAATTATTTTCAAAATGTGGCGATATTAAGAGAATTGTCATGGGTTTGGATAAATACAAAAAGACCCCCTGTGGCTTCTGTTTCCTTGAGTATTATGTGAGAGCTGATGCTGAAAATTGTATGAGGTATGTCAATGGGACAAGGCTCGACGACAGAATAATTCGAACTGATTGGGATGCTGGATTTATTGAGGGAAGACAATATGGACGTGGAAAAACTGGTGGACAAGTGAGTTGAATTGTATTTAATAATGAGCAGCTAGCGTTCTCAACAAAATTACATCATATATATATGGAGATTGGTCGGTCTGGATTATTGATTTATTAATATTAATTATTGATTTCTAGGTTCGTGACGAGTATAGATCTGATTTCGATGGTGGCAGAGGTGGTTACGGAAAAATTCTACAGCAAAAAGTCACTCCAATGGGCGAAGGAGGTTTTACACGATAAAAAAAAAGTTGAATTTTTATTTGTATAAATGAAGCAGATGAGACCCTTTGAGTTTTGTTCGAGTGAGGCTCCCACCTTTTCTCATCTTTTATTCGTAAGTTCACTTAGTTTAATTTGTGGGTTTTCTCACATATATTTTGCGTTTAATGGAAGAAAGTTCAATTGACGGTCAGATACGTCTTATCTGTTCAACTGATAATTGTAATTAACAGAACAATAATTATATGGCTATTATATATGAAATAAACTATGATTTTCATATATAAACTATATCAAAAAAATTTACACTAGTAATTTATTCGGTACAGAGAAGGCACATCAAATTGTCTATGTGTTGTGTATAAAAAAAAAAAAGTCTTTGGTCAGCAAATGTTCTCATTGTTCTTAATTAAGGGCCAAATGTAATAAGTTGTCATATCGAAATCGTCGGGACAATATTTTTCTGCTAATTAGTCACGGTGATTACAAAGTGAGGACCTATTACATACAGCCCTTAATAAACAACACAATCATGTTATCTTCTATTAATTGAATGATACAATTAAAAATCTAAATAACTCAATTTCAATATTGAAACATTGAAGAATTTGCATTTACAGTATGCAACATAATTTTTTCCCCGGTGGTTTCTTCAACACTGCCCTAATTGCTTCGATAAATACAAATTCGAGATTCTCCTGATTCATCGCTGAACATTCAACATATTTTGATGCACGAATTCTTTCCTTCATTTTTTGACATTCCTTTGGTGTTATCATCTCAATTCCTGCCTGGTTTCTCAAGTCAGCCTTTGTGCCTGAAATTAGTGCAAATGAATGGCGCAATTGAAATTATATGGATTCCGCCCTCGTATTAAATGCCTATTCCATTAACTTACCGACAAGAACAATTGGAACATTCGGGCAGTGGAATTTAATTTCCGGATGCCACTTACTAACGACATTTTCAAAAGAACTTCTGGCACTTATTGAAAAGCATAATAGAAAACAATCCGTCTAAAAAACCAAAAAACAATGAATGAATATAGGAGTGAAATAAGTGAATCGGCTATATATTAACTGACATTTGGATATGAAAGTGGCCTGAGTCTCTCGTAATCCTCCTGTCCAGCTGTATCCCACAGTATCATATTGAACTCCTGTCCATCCACAGTAATATTATCTGAGTAATTATCGAACCTGGTACAATGAGGCAAAAGTAAAAAGACTATAATTTTATTCGTGACATGATGGTGTACTAATTTTTTACAACTCAGCGGTATCAAGCTATTCTTTGTGAAAGAAAAATAACAGAAGTAGATTGTTGTACAGAGAGAAGTATTCTTATTGTTACGTCAATGGCTTAATGGGTAGATTAACAACTTACACAGTGGGCACGTACTCCATGGGAAATTTTTTATCAACATATGTGATGAGTAAGCAGGTCTTACCTACCATACCATCACCCACTGCTGTAATTTTGATTGGCCTTAACCGAGACGCCATACCCTTTTCTATAATCAAAAGTAATCACCAAAATACAATAGTATTAATTTAATTAGATATTTGTTTAATTTGATTAATTTTGGCCGGCAAATAGGGGGAGTTTTTTGTTGTGCGTGTCGAACTGTCATGACAATTTCACACTGTGCATTGAGTGCATGTAACTGTTTAATTTATAATGCCTAATGTCATATGCCCCTCAACAGTATATTTCCTGCTCGGCTGGCGAGATAACATCTCTATCTATTAACGCAAAGTTTTTTAATATTACAGTCGGAGAGAGTATTTTTCAATTAATTTTCCATCTAAATTTCCCCTTCTTTTTCATTCCATTTCTGTGAACTAATACACGAGTCTGTAAACGTCTTCCTACCCCAACACTATTGATTCATACGTCTGTTCTCAACGTTATTAGTTTGCCAGGTTTAGTCGTCAAGTCTGCCAAAGGAGTAAAAGGAGCATCCGGCGACCCATCCCCCAAGGCTATCTCTGGCTTATACACATATAGACGTTGATAGGTGTGGATTGCATATCAATTAATGCCAATGATACTTGTAATACGCTCGTATGCATTCATATCATAGCGCGGAAATTGGAAAATATTTCAATCAATTGAGAAATAAAATCATTGTTTTTTCGATTAAATTGAACTTTTAGTGAAGTGATAGTGAAAGCCAGGGGACATTTTCGCTACCCACTCGAGCTAAAGCTATTATATGCAACATTCTGAAGGTGGTTAAATGAGGGGGGAAAAAACGAAAGTTAAATTGATCTATCGAAGCTTTCCCAAGAGCTTGTCCACGCATACAGTCGAGCACTCAAACCGCTGCTTAACAGCCGGAAATTATATATTATACATTCTATTCATCTCATAATATCATTGGTATTGAATCAATTAACAATATAATTTTAATAATAAAATTGTAATTGACCTTCTTGATTACCACACTTGATGCACATTCATGCAATTCGATTGGCAGTGAACGATGAATTTCAACGTCTAGGTCAGTAAAGTTGATGCGTGTCCCTCACTTCTTCTTTCCGTTTCTCCGATAACATTGCGCACCTATTGAAGAAAGAGAATCGAATAAACATTAAATTACCAAGTTGAGTCAATCACAGAGATGGATTTTCTTATCATAAAAGGACCAAAGGACCATACGGATGCGTTATCTGAAATGGCTAGAAGAATGGTGGGAATTATTTCGAGTTGAGACTCATCTTTTCAGCATTATCATCCCCAATTGGAAATTAAAATTGTTATACTAAATTCATTCAGTAGAATTTGTTCTACATAATTTTCAAAAATTCATCATTCACTTTTGCATGCGTTTACGTTTGGGAGGAGAAAAAAAATATTAAATTCGAGTTTTTACTTTTTATTCAACGATTGGTGAGTCAAATAAATAGCACACGTCACTGTTTCTATGATAATTAGTTAATTGAAACACGCGTCTTTGTGACACAATGGAATGAGAGTTATGTGTTTCCTAATTTGCACAATAGCCGCCACCCACACGGATACAACTTGCGCGCGTATAGCGGGCATAAAAGGTCAATTACCTCGGAGATGATAGTTTTTTCTTTCCAAATACAAGCATAATACTCGATCAATTTTTCTATTCGCCAATTCTACTTGGAAATGTTGTAGAATTGTCTGAAATGTTGCTTGCGAACCATATGGTATAGTATGTCGTAAAAATTCAATACTCCTTGCCATATTACAGATTAAAATTATGTGAATATATGAATGTCGCTGTCGTTGTTCTTGTTCTTCTTGGTATTATTCATTACTATTACATATATTCTCATAATTTTGTCGAATCCTATTGTTACCCATAAACTGTCTTTGCAGCAGCAGCAGCAGCAGCAGCAGCAGCAGCAGTTTGCACTCTCGGGTGCGCTTCGTAGTGTCTCAATCACACTTAAGGTAGGTAGGTCTAGGTTACTACCTGAATTTTTATGTCACTTATGATATTAACTTTTTGGAGATTCTTTGTATAACTCATCACCTCTAAGAGCCATTCAGCTCGTTGAATTTATTCAAAGGCTCGGTTTTATTTATTCTTAAAATACCTTATATGTTGCTGATTTTTGGAATTTTTTTATTTTTCCAGTATATGACGAAACTGAAGAAGAAAGGAACTTTAATAAGTTGTGAATGACAGAGCGACAAGAATTTTCTAGATAGAGAGAGAGATGGAGAGACAGTTGAGGCTGAAATTTTTCATCGTTGTCGAGCTATACCAGAAAGTTCTGTTTCTTGTTAAACGATGCATCACTGTTCTACGTATTGATTGATTGCAAAGTCATTCGTTTCGCTCGTTGCGAGAAATGATGATACGCTTTGTGAAAACACTATCAATGCCGAGTAAGAGGAAAAAAAATGTGTAGATTAGCTAGCTTTGACGGTGTGTTGAGTTTTTGAAATGTTAATCTTCACGACACCCCGTATTTTCGCTATCTATTCAATCTGTGTGTAGAGTGCGTCAAATCAAATGAAATTCAATTATATAAAAATCTTATTTTTTCCATTTAAGTTGAAGCAAAGTTGAAGAATTCAATCATATCCTCTTTGATGTTGAAACTTTTGTGGAACCACAAGAGTACTTCACAGCTTATCACCCTCTTACGTCCTGTTTTGTCACAGAGAATATAATCACCACATAATGAGTCGAAATAACTGGGCAAATAATATTTTTAAATAGTCTGACGTCCACTATTTGGATTACACAAAAAGTCGGATTTATTCTTTCAATTATTTTACTTTGAACAACGAGCGAGTAAGATATTGTAAGGCAGGTAGTGGTGAGATGGCTGGTGAATGATAATAGTGTCTTGCCGATAAGATAAAAATTGTTATATCTGTCATTTTCCAATTGCGCGACCAATTCCCTCATCATCTTTTGTAGTAATCATTATTATTCACTATTCAACTAGAAGATACACTTTCGATCGAACTAAAAATTGTCATTTTTTATTTAATTATATTTCTCAAGTGACTTTACTCACCAAACAACATAAACATTTGAACAAGACGCCTCGTTATTATCAAATTATGATGAAAGTAGACTCGTTAAAAAATCACAGACAGATATCCAACAGACATTTATATAGGATAATACAATAAATATTGGTAATTAATAAAGGCAAGTCAATGTGAAGTGAACGACACAAGGCACGCACGAAGACTGACTTGAGTATGTTTATGAAGCACTAGACGACAGTGGACGACAGTGAACGACAGTGGACGACAGTGGACGACAGTAGACGACAGTAGACGACAGCAACACATATGCGCGAGACAATCTTGTGGGCGATAGACATACCACACACATAAATATGGGGATGCCAGAGGGAAAGAGTTGTCATTGCCATAAAACTGGAAGGAAGGACCTGAGAGGAAAAGATACCCACACTCATTTTCTTCTTCCGCCAACGCCAATGTTTCCTCATTAACAATGGCGAGTATTATTATTTGTTTTCAATTTTTCTGAAAAATATTTTTTTTCTTTTTTATGGAAATGGAATGATGTTGGTAAATTGTATATTTCCTGTGCCGGAGGAGGAAGAAGCAATAACGTACCAATGCAGAATGCATGCATATTTACGCGTAATATAATATATATTAGTCAGCAATTATCGTTTGGCAGATTGGTGAACGCAATTGATTTGCATCGCAAACTTGGACGTGCTATGGCTTGTGGATATTTTTGGCGCTAGTTCATCAATATTCTGTGCTTATAACATCCCTGCCCACTTTCACTCTCGGTCAAGCAAGAAACACTTTTGTCAGTACTATGAGAAGGCCTATAATGCCTTTCAAGCTGCATGATACTCAAGTCTTCTTCAGTATATAATTCCTCTCCTTTTTACACGTTGAAAAAAAAAATATATATATATATATATATATAAAAAATAAATAAATAAAGTGGCTTTACTTGAACTCGTTAATTAATTATATTGAAGGCATGTCCGCGTTGCTGGGAGATTCCGGTTTCATTGTCAAGTGTCAAAATTTGAAATTCCGTAAGTACTGGGATTTTTTCCCTCCTCTATGCTTCACTTATTCCATAAACTCAAAATTCCATTTAGGTTTATTTATAGTTTATATAAGAATAACAACATTTCAAGATAGGGCAAGGATATCCAGATTTTTTTTATCAAAATTTCATTTGAATTGAATAATTTTTTGAAAAATCCTCATTATCGACTGATAATTTACAGTTTCGTTCAATCAAAGTTCATTCAGTTGAGTTTTCAGATAGAGGCGGCGCCACTTGAGGCGCCAACGAGAAATGGAAATTGGAACTCTGAAAAACTGAAAAACATTGTGATTTTCATTCATTAGGAGGTAATTAGTAGAGTCATTGAGGTTCCTCGCTTTGAATGCTTTAATTGAAAGTACAATATTTTATAGTTAATAAAAGCACTCTAAAATGTCGAAATCTACTAGACTGGCCAGGGATTTTCTCAAAATTGGAGATAATCCCAAAGAACTCGCGGAGCAAGTGAGTAAAAAGGTATTTTTATCTGGTATTATTACTCTACATTGAAAAATTCAATGGATTCATCTAAATATTTGTCTATTTTTTTTTTTTTTTTTTTTTAAATCTGAAGGATAAAAAATTATGTCTGGCAGTTCAGGATACATTTGCCAAAGTGCGACTATACCAGTCTAGTGATGTAATGCTTTCCAACAACATTTCTAAACTGAAAATTCAAGCGAGTAATCTTGAGCAAGAACATCAGGGCTTGACCGACGCCATTGCGAAGAAAACAGCGAGCACTAATGACTTAAAGAAGCAAATTGATATTTATAAAAATAATAATCAAGTGCAATTGAAGAATACTCGGTAATTTAATTTTCACATTATATCATTTTAAGCTCTCGAGCAACTCGTTACTAAAAATATGTAACGTACCCGAGATAGCATCGCATCCTATCCAGCTTGATCATGAAAATTACTTATACCTATTGTTACTTATTGCAACTACAATGTGGCGAAAATTGCAAATAACTTGGACCTTGTATTTTTAGGGAACAACTCCAGAAGGAAGCTATGTTTTATACGCGTCTGTTGGTTGAATGTCAAAATGAGTATGTAAGTAAATGGAAATTTTTAATGAAAATTTTCAAGATGATATTTGAAAAGTACAGGGTTGTCCAGTTTATTATTCAGTGTCGCGTCGTGTGTTGGGTGCAACTTAATAAATTGAATATGAATCGGGTAGTAGCGTAGCTAGTACCTGCTAAATTATCCCTTTACATGCTGACCTCCGCAATCGATGAATAGTGAGGCATTCTAACGTTTTCAGAGATCTATCAATCTTAAGAATGATGTCCATCAGTACGGCCAACGCCATTCTGTGCTCTCTTTAAAAGTGAATGACTCCATAGATGACATTAAGGCCCTAGAAGAACAATCTGAGCTAATTACTCCTTCTCAAGAGTTGAAAAACCTCTACCATGTTGGCAAATTATTGTAAGTATTTCTAAATTCCCTAAATCCATTGATTAGAGTCTCTATGAAATTTTTCATTTTTCCAGGAAAGAGGACCAAGAGCCACTGCTTCGGGCAATGAGATCAGCGGAAAATGCACGATTCACATTCACTCGAAAAATTAGACAACTCAAATATGAGATATCGCAGTTGTAAAAAGCAGTCAAGAGCTACAATAATCTTACTTCAATCACAATGCAAATATATTTTTCCTCCATTATGTATAGTATTTTGACAGAAGACAAATGAGAACAATTGCCATTAGCCAATATATCGATGATTAAATGAATTTTATAATCACCAATCTAGACAAATAAAAAAAAGAAGCTGTACTAAACGATAATAATTAGCAGGTAACATATAATCATTCCGATTCAACAAATGTAAAGATGTTGACTGAGTGTGAGATGAATCGATTCT
>JAPYZM010003532.1:0-11516 GCA_030522845.1 Psyttalia concolor
TCACGAGCCGAAGGCGAGTGATATAATCCCACGAGTCAAAAACCACTTCTTTCACGTGTTACGAACAATATTTTTCATCTCAATGTGTCGAAAAAGCACCTTTTAGTCACTCGACGCGAAACGGAGAGTGACTGAAAAGTTACTTTTCCGACACAGCGTGATGAAATAGTATATTTCGTAACAACTGAAAAAAAATGGTTTCTGGCGAGTGGTAGGTTTATATTATGAGCCGAAGGCGAGGGAAATACTGCCACGAGTCAAAAACCACTTTTTTCACGAGTTACAAACTAGTATATTCCGTAACAAGTGAAAAAAAATGGTTTTTGGCGAGTGGGAGGTTTATATCACGAGCCGAAGGCGAGTGATATCATCCCACGCTTCGTGTCGAGTGACTGAAAAGTTACTTTTCTGACACAGCGTGATGAAATAGTATATTTCGTAACAAGTGAAAAAAAATGCTTTTTGGCGAGTGGTAGGTTTATATTATGAGCCGAAGGCGAGTGATATCATCCCACGAGTCAAAAACCAGTTTTTTCACATGTTACGAACAATATTTTTCATCTCAATGTGTCGAAAAAGCACTTTTTAGTCACTCGACGCAAAGCGGAGAGTGACTGAAAAGTTACTTTTCCGACACATGAAAAGTTACTGTTCCGACACAGCCTGATGAAAAGTTTAATATAATAGCCTAAAAAAATTTAATTCGTGAATTTTCGCTGCACAATTTTTTCGGATGTCTTTCCTGAGACTTCACCAGCTTCAATTATGAAATAACTTGTTATTTTTGTGGAATCATATCCTTTGTAATTTCCACGAAATGTACCAGAGTTTTGAAATGAAAAATTAGAAGTGACAGGGAAAATAATAACAACTCTGGTTGAATTGTCATAAGTCTGATGTTTCGTTCAATATTTCAGCTTGCTCAGGGTCTCTACATAATCAACGCTTGCCCTGAATATGTCAATGTTTATGGCATGAAAGTGAATTTTAAAGTTGACATATGTCAGTTGTAAATAGTTTACCGTAAAGCGTTCATATTGATTGTTGTTAATTTTTACGGCTGCCTTGAAGAAGATCAAATTCTGAAATCTCTGAGAAAAATAGGAGACCTGTGTCTTCTGGGAATTCGTAGGATTCAATTTTTAAGGAAACAGAAATGCAATTTTTTTTATTCACTCCATTTTTTTCGTTTATTCTCAGCAAGTTACGTTAAAGCCGGGGGGCGAAGTGCGGCAGATGTGGGAGGTCGTGCCCTTCGGCATAGACTTCCGAATCTTCCTCTTCAATATCACCAATCCAGATGAGATCAAGGCAGGCGCCAAGCCGAGGGTCAACGAAGTTGGTCCATTCTTTTACGAGTAAGTCCCAGAAATCAGATAAAATAGTTAAAAGATTCCGTCGATAGACTAATTACTCACAAACTGAGAGAAGTAAAAAAACACCAGACGATATTTGATTGAAATTACTTCAGCAGGAAACAGCAGGTGAGCACTTAGTGTCAGTTCTTACTTATCAAATATTCTTCTTACAAATTGAATTCCTGGCGTTATTTATTTAACCGAAGATCCCAGAGTCAATTCTCATTAAAAAAAACTTATTAAACTTCTTCACTTAAATATTATTAGCTTTCTATTTTAACATTTTGTCCTTCGATTGATTTAATTGATTAGATTACTGGCAATTTCCCCCAGAAATTAATTGAAAGTTAAGTACGAAAATAGTAGATTTTTTCTAGAGAAATTTCTGCAGAAATAGTCTGGCAGAATAATCTGTATGCCCAGATGACTGATGGAACTATGATATTAAAAACAAAATTAGAAATATTATAGTCTTACCTAAGTCTAACTTAACTCCAGCTGCAGCGGATGAAAGTTCTGCAAGGACACAGCCATTGAGTAATTAATATCGATTTTCCTAATGAAGGGAGTACAAGGAAAAGGTGAACATAGTGGACAATGATGCGGAGGACACTGCCGAGTACTCTAACAAAATCACCTGGAAATATATTCCGGAGAAGTGTGGGCCAGGGCTCTCGGAAGACACTGTGATAACTTTTCCTCACGTGATGATTCTCTCCATGGTGATGACAGTCCTCAGGGAGAAGCCAGGAATGATTGGCTTTGTCGGTAATTTCATTTCCCCTTTTACGAAGGACATTCCAGAGCCAGGGACATGTGCCCTCATAATTTGTAGCCAAATAAATTGAACTGAATTAAAATTGTGGGAGGAATACAATAGGCTATTGATGAAGCAGCTGATAAACGAATGATGACTTCAATTACAGCGAAAGCCGTGGACAGCATCTTCAAGAAGCCAGACTCCATATTTTTCAAAGCCACAGTCAGGGAGTTCCTGTGGACAGGCTTACCAATCGATTGCACAGTCCAGGACCTCCAGGGAAAGGCAATTTGCTCGCTTCTTGCTGAGAACGAAGGGGCGTTCATCAAGGAAGGTGATCAGAAATACAGATTTGCTCTTCTAGGGGCTGTAAGTTGAATCAATTAATTTTTAATAAATATCCAATTTGGCGTGGCCTTAGTGACTACATAAACTGATTAGAATTAGAAATATAAAAATAGATAAAGCGCAGAGTAAAAGTTAAAATAATGAGAAATCTATTTAAAAAAAACGATTGCTCTCTAAAAATTGAGAGCTAACCCAAATTTCAATTCGGTAACTTTGAAATTTTAGAAAAATGGCACAGTCATACCTGACAGAATAAAAGTAAAGCGAGGTCTCAACAATTACCTAGAAGTGGGTGAAGTGGTAGAAGTCAAAGGAGAGAAAAAGCAGAATGTCTGGGCAGAGGATGGGCCTTGTAATGACTATCATGGAACAGATACCACAATTTTCCATGCCCTTCTCTTTGAAGACGAGGATGTCGTCTCCTTTGCCACGGATTTGTGTATCAGCCTACCAGCTTACTACGTAAAACCTTCCAGTTATAAAGGTCAGACTCTATTAATATTATGTCTGAGAGTTATTTAAAAATTTATGTCATTAAATATTCATTCTGAGGCAAATCGAACTTGCACGTTGTCCACTGGTCGGTGAGTTGTGAGGGAAGAAGCTCAAGTCGCCAAGCCAGCACGTCAGTACTGTCCCTGAGGGCTTGCATATTTTTTCCACATGTTCAATACTAGTCTACTGGGATGGTGAAAATAGTTAATATAATAATTCAATGAAAAATTTGAATAATTTTTTTTTTTCAAATTTCGTCGGTAGTTCGATTTTCAACAGTCGTAAGAGCGAAACTGCACCTGGGCACGATTTTTTTCTGCTCAACTGGAAAGATCTTTCATTTTTTTATTTTGAAAAATATGTAATTAACTCCACGACTAGGGAAATTATTGCATTAACAATTAATTAGTCGTGATACTAGATATTGACCTGAATAACCCGGGTCTTCAATGATTTTTATTATTGACTGAAATTTGGTGAAGGGTTCTCGAAATTAAAAGATCTCGATAAATCAGAAAAAAAATCGCTGAATCCCCCAATTTTATAATCGTAAATCCTTAGTAATCAAGGTCAAGAGGGGTAAAGGGTTTTTTTGGGGGGATTTTTAAAAGTAGAGATGGATGAGTAAAATTCAAACCGTTTCCTCTTCGATTCTAAAGTCCTGGAGTTTCGTTATTGTTTATTGTTGACAGGTGTTCCCACGAATCTATACACCGCAGACTTGGGGGATATGAATAATGATCCGGACTTGAAGTGTTTATGCCCAGCTCCGGATAAGTGTATGAAGAAGGGTTACATTGATCTCTTCCCCTGCCTCGGGGCACCCATGATTGCCAGCCTCCCCCATTTCTACCTGGGCGATCCGGTTTACTTGAAGCAAGTTGATGGGCTCCATCCCAATAAGGTGCATAATTAATAATTACCTACAATTACACCGGAAGAATTCCGACGTCTTTGGAATTTTGGAGCAATTTTCCAGGATTTCATTGGAGATAAGAGCCAGGGAGACGATAGGAATTCTAATTTTTTATTGAATATCTCCCGATTCAATTATTCGATTTCGGTGAATTAGGTGTCGTTTTGTAGCCTATAAAAATAGCTTCAAAATGAGCGGGACATTGAGAAATTCGGTCTCTTCATTCTCGAGTTATTGACATTTTGATAAAAAACCGCTTTGATTGCTCTCATGAATATTGTCTTGATCCTCAATTCTGGATATTATAAAAAATATATAATTTATCGTGCATAATTAATAATTACCCCCAATTACACCCAAAAAATTCTGGTGTCTCTGGAATTTTTGAGTAATTTTCAAGGATTTCATTGCAGATAAGGGCCAGGGAGACGATAAGAATTCTAATTATTTAATTGAATATCTTCCGATTCAATTATTCGATTTTAGTGAATTAGGTGTCGTTTTGTAGCCTATAAAAATAGCTTCAAAATGAGCGGGACATCGATAAATTCCGTTTCTCCATTCTCGAGTTATTGACAATCTAAAAAAATCTGTTTTGATTGCTCTTATCAATTATTGTCTTTATCATCAATTTTGGATATTATAAAAAATATATAATTTATCGTGCAATTATCATACTCATTCGGTACTTAATAAAGCCAACAAAAATACCGTTTGGTATTTAAAAAATTGAAAATGATTAATTAAAGAAATTATGTGAAAAATAACTGGAGAAAGCGCTAAATATTCTACTCTTTATCTCCATCAATTTCAGGAGGATCACGAGATCTTCATGAATTTCGTGGCACTGGCGGGGGCACCCATAGAAGCTAGAAAACGCTTACAATTTAATTTATTCATTCACGCAGTCGAGAAGTTCAGGCTGATGAAGACTTTTCCGGATGCACTTCTTCCATTATTCTGGGTGGAGGAGGGTGTTGCATTGGACGACGAATATTTAGCTCCCCTCAAGCTGCTCTTCAAGATGATGTTGGCCGTTAAGTAAGTTTGCTCTACATCCGAGAACTTCTGGGAACTTGTTGTTTCGCCCGACTCAGTAAAATAGATTACACTGTCATTGTTCAGTGCAAACAAAATATAGTTATATTGCAATTCTATCTCAGGATAAGAGCGATGGGAGGTCTAAAATTGTGTCATTAGAGTGCGGCAAAAGTTTGTTTGGATATTCCCATCAGATGTTGCTGGGCATTTTCTAGAGAATCAAACGACGCACGGAAAATTAATGGAAAATTTGCTAGAAAATTGTAGCTACTCATCTAAATATTTCTGTGTAACTGAATTAATTCACTATTGATTATCTAAACTAAGTAAAATCCACAATAAAATTGAGACGGACTCAATTAGGTGAATAGGTTGATGGTGAGACATGAGCACCATTGTACACCATGGTGCTCCTTGTGGGGTTCACAGCAGCCGCCTCCCCGTAGTGAACCCTGGGTAATAGTAAGGGCTGGTGAGGTTTGTTTATACCTTACCGCATGATGTTTTGGGAGGTTTAGGGAGGAAAAGTAGACAAGTCGTCCTCGCTTGCGAAATTACGACCTGAGCCGAAGGCGAGGGTTGTAAGCACCTGGTGAATGCTTGTCTGATGCTCCTCCCGAGGGCTGAATACATTTTTTCTGCTAAAATGGACGAAAGTGAGGGTTTTTAACCGAGGGAGGTTATAATGATCACTTTCGATCCACGGAGGTAGAAATAGTATATTTCTCACCTAGGCAAGAAAAGTAGACAAGTCGTGATCTCGGCAAAATTGCGACCCGAGCCGAAGGCGAGGGCTGTAAGCACCTGGGGAATGCTTGTCTGATGCTCCTCCCGAGGGCTGAATACGATTTTTCTGCTAAAATGGACGAAAGTGGGGGTTTTTAACCGAGGGAGGTTAGAATGCTCACTTTCGATCCCTGGAGGCAGAAAAATATATTTCGCACCTAGAGAGGAAAAGTAGACGAGTCGTCCTCACGTGCGAAATTACAACCCGAGCCGAAGGCGAGGAAGTGAGCGTTTTTAACCGAGTGAGGTTAGAATGCTCACTTTCGATTCCTGGAGGCAGAAAAATATATTTCTCACCTAGAGAGGAAAAGTAGACAAGTCGTCCTCGCTTGAGAAATTACGACCCGAGCCGAAGGCGAGGGTTGTAAGCACCTGGGGAATGCTTGTCTGATGCTCCTCCCAAGGGCTGAATACGATTTTTCTGCTAAAATGGACGAAAGTGAGCGTTTTTAACCGACCGACGCTAGAATGCTGCCTTTCGGTCTATGAGGGCAGAAAAATGATAAAATTTATATATCTTCAGTAGGGAAGGAATGGGGAGGTTCCGTCCTCCAACCCCAGCATGTTCAATTTTTTTCCTGATGAATGCTCAGAAATATTAAATATTTTTCTATCAATACTTTCAGCATCATGAAGTGGCTGATGATGTCCATAGGTATCGCATTAGCGGGTGCCTCAGGTTTCCTAAAGTATCGGCAGATGCAGACATCCCAAAAACTCACCATCACGAAGGTATCTCCCAAATTGACAGCGAACGGAATGGCCCCAAACAGCACCGAAAAACAATGGCCCCTGAACGCAAATACATTGCAACAAAGTGTGCCCGCTCTGGACAATTAATCACTGGGGACCACTAGAGAGGCAACTGAAGTGATCAAAAAAGATAACTCAAAATTTGGGAGAAAACACTAAAAGACATCTATCGTTGGGAATTTTTGGACGTTTAGAAAATAGTTTTGCAACATTTCTCTCTAGAATCAACAGTATCCGAAAGAAATTGAAATGTAATTCTTTCATTTTTTTCTTTCACTGCTTAATTCAATTGCTAGTTGGAGTAGTTAGGTATTTAATTAACTCAATTTGTTGTACATTTATAATTGATGTAGGTATATAGCAATAGAAAATCGACAAGGAGAATAGATCACATGAAGACAAATCGGAGGGAATGTGTGTTTGAGTGATAATTAGAGATATTCAACATTCGGTATTTTAATTCTTCATTAGCGATTAATAACTCCTTGAATTGCTGATCATTTAGAAAAATATTTGTGTATCACTTTCTCAATAGATTAGATCAGCAACGGAATTAAGTGATAGAGGCGATCCAATGAGACTGGATCAGAGTTTGTAAGGTTTAAAATGTAAAAAGAAAGTGACTGTCTATCATTATCAGCCTTAGCCGCACGAAAGCCCTTTTCCCCTTTTACAGATTTATTTACAGATAAAAAACTAGGCCAAGATGTTGTGCTCTATGGTTTTTAAAAAGTAACGAAATAAAATGAGCAATTGTGCGACGTTATAAATTATTGTTAAATTATAAAGCTTTAGAAGTTCCGGAATCGCTTCGAATTCGTCAGATCATCCTCGGATGATTCTTTAAGATTGATTGTGTTCTGCAGCAGTCATTTCTTAAGGTGATCTCGGCGCAATTTGTCTGGAAGACAGATGAGTCCCATTGCAAGTCCTCTGACGTTTTTGATGGAAAATTTGGGTAGCAATCGAGTCTGGAGCTCTTCGATTCTCCTTCTGATCCCAAGAACCTCAGGGTTAAACAGTCTCGAGAGTAGAGGCCAGAAACTTTTCCTCTGCGTTCCCTAATTCTCAAAAATCCTAAGCGAGAGTGTCGGCGTGGAATTTCACTTGTTCAAAATTAATTTCGTCCCATTTTATTGCGTGAAGACCCACTAAATTTGCTGAGCCTCACGTCAATCTCTGTAATCTTCACTTGTCGTAAAAATTTGAACTTTTAGATTATGAGATCAGGCTGAGGGGCCTCCAGTTTTCTGCACCACTTTCGAACAATTTATTTATCCCCAGCATCACCTGCTTTTATTAACTTTCAATTCATCCCTCGATCCTTTAATTAATGCAATTAATACCCCTCAACTCCCCCCAGATATGTCAAGCCTCCGTCTCCACCAGCCGATTGATACAAAAGAATTAATAGTTTCATATCAACGACTAAATTAAAGGCCTTATCAATTTCGAAAGATTGCTCTTCAATACTGAAAATGTTTATCTCGTAGTTCACCAATGAATTTATATACACCATTGTTATCATAATGTTTACATAATTAAAATCATTAATTCTAATTGCATTGAACGTAAAATATTGAATCTAAAATGATTCAGTTGGTACAATTGTACTGAATCAATCACTAACATCGATAAAATGATGAATAAAAAATTTGAAAAATCCTCCACGACATTATTATTTACACTAAAGTCAGTCTTCTAATTAATAAAGCTCAGTAACGAAAGTAAAAAACAAATTAATGATATCAGTATCAATTGGCACGTCGTTTGCCATCGAAGGAGTCACTTCGACAGAGAAGAACATTTTTATACGCACTTCTGTACTCGGAGCTCATTACGACGTAAATTACTGGATTGATGCAGGTGGTCAAATAAATGAGGATGTAGCCGGCGATATTGAGACCACGCCAGTCAATGATATCCTTGAATGTTTTGGAAATTGTGATTGGTAAGTAACAGATCAGGAATGACGAGAATATTACGAGAATCATCTTGAGTAGTTTCTTGTCTTTTGCTGTCATTTTTCCAGACTCCAGGCCCCGATTTTTCATGCTCCGAAATCGGGACTCCCTCCGGAATAGGCTGTTCTTTTTCTGACGTTTCTCTGAGGACGAGTCAGATCTGAAATTGGGAGAGATTTATTTTTTCAGTGTTCGTGGGGAATAGGATGATTAGAGTCATTACAAATTATTTTTGGGAATTAGGAATTTTTTGAGGGGATCTTCTGGTGATTTTAGACCCTACGGAGGACTGAGAATTAATGCAATCGTAATTGTTAAGAACAAATGGCAATTAAGCACTTGTTGGACTTTTTTGGTCCTCCAGTAGACGAGGTTGAGCCTCGCTTATCATTGAAATCACAAACAATAGTTTCTAAATAATTGTTAATGAATATGTTAATTAATAATACTAAAGTGTCTCAATAGAATAAGCTGCAGAGAAAGAGAATCGAACGGTTGAGAATATCTTTTGTTCAATAGAATTATCCAACGACTTCGCTAGACTCGTTTATTAAATTTTATTCCGCGTCTGTAATTGTCTGTTGATTTCCGCAATTATTGAGATGATTCAACGATCAATAGTAATTGAACTTTTGTTATATTTTCGTTGTTAATTATTAAAGTATTTTAATAAGGAGAGATGTGGTGAGTCAACAAGAAAAATTTCTTGGGTGACTCTGCCATTAATTTCAGGGTGAGCGTATGATTAGTAAATCTCATACTCGAGGGAGAAATTATAAGTAAATGAGTCAGTCAATTAGTTAGTCAATCAATCAATCAATTACAGATCTCGATCATTACGAAACTCATTATTCATACTGACCTCGACGATGGAAATTCTTCCGAAATTTCTGATGGTTCATATTTAGATGAGGAGGATTGAGGTCTCGTTGGTCCCTCAGAGGACAATTCATCCTTCTGGAAGCGATTTGGCACCTGGAGACACTGGATATCGCTCTCCAACATCTTCGAAGAGAGAATCTGTTGCTCATCCGACTTTCCCTCGGTTTTATCTACATCCGAAATGCTGAAGTTTGGAATTGCCGGATATATTCCAGATCCAGTGGAGTTGGCGTTCCCATATTCTTTGAGAGACTCGTGGAATGGATCCTGAATGGTTCTTGATGAGTTTCCACTGGAGTTGGAGTTGGAAGAGATACTGGAGGGGTCATTTCCAGAGCAACACTTGGGATCAATGGTCGATGTCTCTTCATTTTTTTCGTTTATCTTTTCCAGGGGCGGGGAGGAGGGGGTGGGAATATTTTCGGGGAGAAGACTGGACTGACGAGTTATCGTGTACTGGGGATTTGAACGATCTGTTTTTGTCGGGGAACTGCTGTTTTCCGTTGTTGTCGCCGTGGGACCACAGCTGGAGCCCAGCGCTGAGTCCTCAAAATTTTTTGTGAATTTCACCTGAAACAATGACACAGACAAAAACCAGTCTTCATTTTGAGGTATTTATCAGTAATTTTTACAAATAGTTTTATTAAAAAAATTTATTCACTAGTTTTAAAGAGTGCAATGAACATCTGGGACTGTTTTATTTTAAAATTCAGGGGTTTTATCAATAATTTGTTCTGACTTCTTCGACATTTAATTTATGGGATTTTTTACAACAAAAGCGAACTTTTCACTTCAATATTGTTAAATAAAATATTACATTTAGTCAGTATTGTAATTTAGACAAAGGATTTTTTTTCGAGCTTCTCAGGGCAGTTAATAGTATATTTCGAACTTTTTCGTTTATTCAGAACAATTATTGTTCTGAGAGCCAAAAAAAAAACAAACAACAAACAAAGAACATCAAAAAAGGGAATCTAGGTAACATTCCATGGGGGATTATTTTTCAATATAAAATTTACAAGAAATTTTTACTAAAAAAATTAATAGCCCAGACTGGAAACACTTATCATTTTTAAAAAAAATTGTTGGACGAATTTTCTTGTTCGTATTTCCATAGCTGCAAAAGGATTGTCAGCCAGTTTTGGAATTGACTGCATAAATTTCAGATCGAGTGCTAATTATCTCACTGATAAGAGATGTCTAGAATGAAGACGAAAAACTTACTTCGAGGCTTGCTTTAACGAGATTAGTGGTGGCCTTCTCTCTCCTCCTGCTCTTCTGCGCAGTTTTCCTGACAATATAGAAGATCCTGGCGTAGCAGACGACAATGGCAATGCAGGGTGTGAGAAAAGCCAGTATGAATAAGAATTCTTTCGGTGAGCGGCCGTTAACATCTGGAACAATCGTGCAGGATCCAATAACTGGGTCCAGGCCAAAGCGACCCCAGTGCTCGAACCAGGTCGCAACGAGTGCCCCAAACCCGGATATCCATGTAGCCAGCACCATCAAGATTAGATACCTAGGTTTGTAGAGTCTGGAAAAAAATGGGAAAAAAAAGAGAACACAAATCTCGTGGGGGGAGTGAGTACAAATCTGGGGCATGATTCATGAATATTCAGTCTCACTTGGGGTAGAGCCGGGGGTGGCCGATCATGACGTATCGATTTATGGTTATCGCGAGGACTGTGAAGAGGCTGACGGCGAGCAGACCATAGCGGAGAAGCGGAAATAGACGACAGAGTAGCGCCCCATGCTGCCAGGAGCTGTGCCAGAAAGTTGATGTCGCCAATGGCAGATTGAAGCAGCAGAACATCAGGTCGGAGATCGAGAGGTTCATTATAAATACCGCCGTTGCATTTCTCAACTGAAATCATCAAGGGCAAGGATTGTTTGGATTATCTCAAAACTAAGCTACATAACGAAATCGTATCTAAAAATTTTTTCATCAGGCTGTGTCGGAAAAGTAACTTTTCAGTCACTCGACGCGAAGCGGAGAGGAAAAATTATTTTCATCACGCTGTGTCGGAAAAGTAACTTTTCAGTCACTCTCCGCTTCGCGTCAAGTGACTAAAAAGTGCTTTTTCAACACATTGAGATGAAAAATATTGTTCGTCACACGTGAAAAAAGTGATTTTTGACTCGTGGGATTATATCACTCGCCTTCGGCTCGTGATATAAACCTCCCACTCGCCAAAAACCATTTTTTTTCACTT
>JAPYZM010003533.1:0-11008 GCA_030522845.1 Psyttalia concolor
GAGACTCCCTCGACCGCTCGCGCCAAGCGCCCGCGTTCGACTGCCTCGAAATCTCACTAGGGCCTTGCCTCCTAGTCTGGCTATCTCGGCGGCCATGAGTCATTCGTTACCTCAGAACCACCAATCAAAACGACGGGATCACGGAGGGGCCAGTCCTCTCACCTGGCTACGTCGGTCCCTAGTCTACTTCAACGTAGCCTACAGAATCGTCCAGTTGGACGGCCTATACGTCGGCCCCTATTCCCCTAGCACAGGCTGGGCGAATTCCAAAGTAGCGAAAGTTTACTAGCATCCTCTAGACCATCCGGGGTCACAGTTTCACCCAACTGCTATGCCTTCAGTCTGTCATAGGTCTGTTGGTCTTTTGTATCTAGCGCCGGCTTTTTCAGCCGCGCCTAGATGTCACTCCCCGTCTTTTCGAGACTGTCTCGACATGTTCTGTAGAGGTTGCACCTCATAACGAGAAAATCCCGTTACAATTTTTTTTAACATTTTTGTTTTCAATCAAGTGCTCCTATTCATCATTTCTTCTAAAGTTTGTTAGGAGTTTACATGCTTTTTATGACTCATTTTGTTACACCTCACATAAATTAGTAATATTGAGTTGTCATTGATCAGCTTAGACTTATAAAATCTTTAGTAGTGTAGATGATATAGAAAAACTATGGCATTATCGCAGGGAAAAAACACTTCACAATCTTGGCACCATTTCTTATTTCAGTTGTTTTTCAATTTTTCATGCAATCCATCCATTGAGTGTAAAGATTTTCTTTCAGCTCATTAAATACTGTTTACTGTCAAAATATCTTAGGAGACAGCGTATGAAAATTGTTACTTGGCGATTTTTTTACAAATTTTTTTTGTTTTTGACAGTATACGGTATACTACCAAAAAATCACAAAAAAATTTTGTGGAAATATCTCGCCAAGTTGACCTTGGCTTCCATACCTCCCTAATGAAGGTGAGAGTATAAGTAGATATTAGAAATGTACCCAATGAGCGCACTGACTTTACCAAAATCCCCCATGAAAAAAGCATGGAAATATCTTGAAAAATTCCAAGTTTGGAGTAGGACGGCCATCCAGGACTTCTTTTCTTCATTTTTGTTCCCTATGGAAGAATCGATCATTTTTATCAAAACCCGTCCGTTGGAAATTGATTCGGAAAAAGTCAACTGGGCGCGCGCCGTAGATAGAAATTACGTGATTGCTAAAGCTACAGTTCACATGCAGAAAATTATCGCCATTTGATTTATCTTATGAGATCTTGTATCGCGCCCGAATTTTGCATCTCTTACATGTCTTTAAACCTGCGAGGTGAAATTAGTTCCTACTAATCAGCGCAGTCCAAGCATTCTCGCCTCCGCCTTCCAAACACGTTAGAACACGCTTTTCGCCTTAGTGAGTTAACGTGAGGTGAAGTGCTTGAAAGCGATGAAGTGTCCGTAACCGCGTCAATGACTACATAATTAATCGATGAATCCAACGAATAACTTATCAACGAATTTCTTTGATCAATGAATGTTCTTGATGGACAAATCGATTGAGTAAATGATTGGGGCGATATGTTGACTGTAAATCGATTGTTAGTTGATTATACTCGGACGTTCGGTTGATAATTATTTGAACCGTTGGGCCCGACATTCGTACAAATTGAGCGCACCGAGTTGACTTTTTCCGAATCAATTTCCAACGGACGGGTTTTGTTAAAAATGATCGATTCTTTCATAGGGAACAAAAATGAAGAAAACAAGTCCTGGATGGCCGTTCTACTCCAAACTTGGAATTTTTCAAAATATTTCCATGTTTTTTTTACAGGGGATTCTGGTAAAGTCAGTGCGCTTATTGGGTAAATTTCCAATATCTACTTACACTCTCACCTTCATGATGGAGGTACGGAAGCCAACGTCAAGTTGGCGACATATGTTCACAAAATTTTTTGGTGATTTTTTTGTAGTATTTCATCGGTTTTTGCTGTTATATAATTGAGTCATTTCAATCGAATGATATTCTTAATCAATCGACACAAATTTAATTCTTTCCCTGCAAATGGTTGATATAAATTGAACGACGCACTATCAATTATTGATAGTGGTTGTTTATGAATCTTCAAACAATTTTCTTTCAATCAAAAAAAAAAATGAATAAAAAAAATTTTCAATAATTGTCGGCTAGTTAGATGAGTGAAATTCTGTATTTTGTTTATAATTCAATGGTTCACTGATAAATATTACTGAATGCACGTCAATCATATTCAAACGATTAGCAATCCATCTGATACGTTGATTTTTAGACATGAAATATTGGTCGGCTAAAGTCATGTGAATCCACTACGGTCTTCGACGCCCCCTGCATTACCTATAGATACATACTCCATCGTAGTTCAGGCGCCACCACCATAATATTTTGCCTCTCTCTAAGCGCTAACAATTCCCCCGTATAGTCTCTAGTGTTAACGTATATACGAGAAATACCAACCCACGCAGGGGGCCAGCAGAATGGGACAGAACTCACGCTTTGTGATACGCGAAAAATATGATGAGATGAAACTCATGAAAATGCAAATTTTTGACCGTTGCTACGGAATGATCTTTTTATTTAACTAGTAAATGACAAAAATGAAAACACCATCGGAATGGTCAACCCATATTTATATAATGTATCTAACGATGGTTTTGGGTGTTGTAGTTGGTTAATACGATAAACATGAATTCAAGTTTTTTGGAGGGGTTATGTCAGTGTTGGGAGGTGTATATTATACGCGATAGTTCTGCCTGAAACGTCAACTTGGCGATACGCCATCGCGTATCTTGATGCTTTATCATCGTGGCACAAGAGCCGGATAAAGCCATACCCCATTCAGCAAACCGAATACGGTGCGAGCCTCATTCGTTGTTAGGCATGCCGGATGAGCTATTTTTTGAATCGCTTAAAAAAATATAAAAGTAGATCAAATAATTCATAAAAATTCAATTACCCATTTTCTTACTTCAGGATTCATCTATGTCCAGTACGGCAAACCCAATCGGACCCACATCAGGCATGCCTTGTGGTACTTCGATAACTTTATGTGGTGAAAAAAAATGGTCGACCGGTTTGCCGAATGAGAACATCTTCAACTGTGAAAGGGGTAGATAAATTTATGAAAAGGTTTTCTACATAGAGCAAATTGAAGATGATGAAAAAGATCAGTATAAACAGTAAGTAAAAAATTTCGTTATTTCTTTAAGATTTTGAGGTATTGTTGTAAAAATGGTTGCCGTTAGAACGACGGTGTGGCTCAAGATTGACAGATAATTGAAATGGAAATCAGTATATGTTCGAATAGCTCATATGGGAAGAGCACCCGACTGGTACCCGGAAGGCCCCGGGTTCGATTCCCGATTTGAAAATATCTAAATAGGGTAGGCGGTGTTGAAAGTGGAATTTGTAGAGAGAGGAGTTTCCGTGTCACCGGTAGCTTAGTTGGAAGAGTGCCCGGCGCGAAACTGGGAGACCCGGGTTCGAATCCCGGCTGGGTTATCGGATTGGTTTCTCTCTAAATTCCAATTCTATTTGAATTTTCTTTTTTTTCCCACCTACCAAAATTACTATCCATCCATTAATCCCACTGTCCTACCTTAAATATGTGGAACGCATTCCCCCTACCTAATTCCTAACTCTTGGGTGGTTGGATAATTGAGCTGGATTTTGGACGGGTGGGTATTCCTTCTCCATATATTTAGTCCACAAATAAACGAAGAAAAAATTCAGATAGTTTCAGAGCGGGAATCGAACCCGAGACCTTCCGATTACCAAGCGGGTGCTCTTCCCATTTGAGCTCTCCGAACTTATACTGATTTCGACTTCAATTATCTGTCAATATTGAGCCACGCCATCTTTCTAACGGCAACCATTGTACAACAGTTGGGAATTAGGTAGGGGGATATGCGTTCCGCATTTTTTAGGTAAGACAGTGGGATTAATGGATGGAAAGGATTTTCAACTGATTTCCCAACTTTTGTTGTGGGTACCTTCCACCTGAGTTGGGGTAAATAGTTGTGGTAACTCTATCTGCTATGGAAGCTGTTTTTCTTAATTTTTTTTCTCATTATTAAAATAGGAGCTTAACTAATAATGTATTATATCGCGAGAATGCTGTATTTGATTTTGAACTCTCTGGAGTTATAAATTCTAGAGATCTGACCTGCACAGAACACTATTTGCAATATTTGCTACACGCGGGGATATTCTTTCTGTAACTGTTTCTAAATAATGAGGGAATTTGATGAGAGGAAATGTTAGAGGTGAGGAAACTTGGATAATTCGAGACTTGAATGATCACTCGCGATTCTAACACGTAAAAAACCTTCGATTTATTGTAACAACAATTTTAATAAGTTCACATAAACAATAGTAGCTCCGTTGAGGTGTTTTCTTTACGGGGTGATGAACGATACTGATTAAGAAAAATGAAGTTTTGGAGACGTTGGAAATTTTAAGATAGAAAAGTGGAGGAGGAAAATGGGTTTTTGAATTTGCAAATGATTGGTCAAAATGGCCTCTGATGGGAGGGACAATATCTTGATTGGAGAGGTGCAAATGGAAAATTCAGTGGTGCAGGAGTTAGGGAGCGAGGGAGAGGTTGGGGCTCTTCGGGCCTATTTCTCAATAAAAGGCGTCTGGCAATAATATTGAGGGACCGTTGAGGGTTGCCCGTAATAAAACGGAAAGAAGGTAATGCTGGAACTGGATAAGAAGAAGCAGTTGAGAAATGCAATAGTAAAATAATTTCAGAACTACAATATTTCTGAGAAATGTCCTTTACAAATTTGAATAAATACGAGGATTATTTCAATAAACTAATTCAATAGAGTCTAGAAGAGAAATTTGGAAATATTCTTGAATAAGTTTTCGAGTTTAGAGTGTTATTTGAAAGATGGGACTGAGTTTAATTAAAATTATGAGAAATACTTTTGGGAAAAATGCGATAATGGAGACTTGTAAATTCTAATGGAAATGTCGAAATAATTTCATATAAAAAATTGTAATTTCGTGTGTTTGGCACGCAACAAATAATAGCACGAGACACTTCAAACTTATCGGCTGTTTTCCGATTGGTTTCTTGCATAGTAAGGAAAGGGAGAAGTTTTTCAGATTAAAAGCACGAGCGCGCAGCGCAAGGTATTTTTGTCCAAAACTTCTCCCGCTCATTAATACAATGGAAAACATGAGGGAAATATCCGATTAATTTTGGAGGCTGAGTGGTACATATTACTTCTGGTAATCGGATGTGAGGTAAATTATCAAGAGGTAAACAAAAGGTCAATTATCAAAAGCTGGAGGTAAATAACCGCTGATATTATCTTGGGGAGATACTTCATGTTATTAAATACGGAGCACTGATTGGCCCAGGGGAGGCTAAATTCGATTGCCAGACATAACCAAATTCATTTTCAAAATATTTCCATACCTTTGTAAATAGCGAATCATTTCGGTATTATATTATTATTTTACAGATTCAAATACACGAAGCATCTGAGCAGAAGTGCTTTGAGGACTGAAACTATTATACAGGTATTCATTTCAATTTTATAAATTTGGTTTCATTTCTTACTTTTTTACGTTTTATTCCTTTCTATTCTATCTTCTTTCCACCAATTATAATCTGAAAGTATTAACATTCTGAATATAATCTATCAGAAATGCCTCTCAAATGGTCGTCTCATTTCGAACTATGTTTAACATATTTACATTTTGAAAAAGCGTATTCAATGGATGGTTTATGATGTCCCACCAAAAAATGAAAAATAGATTCTTTTCTTGGAAAAAATAAAATTCTCGTCACGAAACAACTATGTAAAGATTATTTATACGCAGGATCATCGTGTTTCTACTACCCTGTCTATCTATAGTACATGAGAAATACGTTCACGTGGGTCATGCCCATAAAGTTGAAAAACCAACTCGCTTGAATTATCGATTGGAGTGGGTTTAAGTGAGGGGTTTAAAAGTTTGCGCATTGCTGAGAAAATTCGGTAGTTCGGTTTTTTCTTTCATGTCATATGGTGCTCTAAACAAATGTGGAAACTGAGGGCTGGGGCTACCTTTCTGATCGAACAATTTTGTTTCAGTATCCTCCTCAGGGCGACCTTATTTTCGCAGAGAAGTTGAGTGTACGGCGGGCGTGGCTGGTGGGATAAGCAAGTGTTTTGGGACGCGGCTGGAGATTATATCGATGCTAACGACGGCATCCACGGCCATATTAAGGACGGTATTAACTTTTGCCCTCAATCCGGAATAGAGGATTTATAATTCACGATGACTCATCTGCCCCGAGAGATCTACTGTTATAAGGATTATTATCCCGCATTTTTAGTTCTCTTCCCTCGGGTTGTTTTCTACTATTATTTTTCAATTGATTTTCTCCAACTAGATAGAATGATTGATTTCCGCTGTAATATTATGCTGAGTAGCAAAATGTTGAAACTAAATATCTATTCCCCTCAGATCAATATTCATTTTTAGTATGAACTGTTGACATTTTTATTCGCAAAGCGATATGGTAGTCGAAACAAAAATCTATGAAGAAGTAGGTTTGATTTGATTTATATAGCATATCATAGGATGTTGTTCTAGCTTTTTTAAGGGTTTATTCTCAAACATATTAAACCAAGGATTGAACATGAACCTTAGAGCGGAAAGGGGGTCTAGGTAACAGTATCCATTAGTTTTTTTTTGTTCGTTTCTGTTTAATAATTTTCTCTTCTTGCTTGTTCTTTGACTGTTTGTCAAAGGCTTGCACGAGAAATAGAAACGGAGAAAAAATTAATAAAACAAAGTATGATTACAGCAAATTTCCACATTTTCATACGGGATTTAATTATACTTGAAGTACGATTGTCAAGAAATGAGGGTAATATCGCAACAATGGTTGTTTACAATAAACTGGGAAGATATCAGATGAATGGCCATTAAAACACGGAGTGCCAGTGGTATTTACATTGGTATATAAGCACGATTGCGTAGATTTTGATTGTTTTTGATTCAATTTTGTGTGGAGCGAGCGATAAACGGTTGCGGTTCCAGAGATCGTTGATTTGTGCAAGAACTACGACACATAAAATGCTTTTTTGCAATCCTGTTTTTGAATTTATTTCGGGATTTATGTTACCTAAGGACTCATAATGAGCGTGCAGTGTCACCCCTCACCAGAGTAGTGTGTAGCTGGCTGACAGTGTGGCTCATCCCCAAAGGCATAATTTTTATTCTGGATCATCTTTGCCATCATCTTTGGTTTCTTCCTTGCCTTTATCTCAATAAACATGTTTACAAAATCTGATGCCTGCACGTCCAGGCCGTTGGTCCTGGGTCACACAAAGAGTAATGAGATAAGCGATGTTCCTGGGCCCGTTGCAACCAAAGCAATAATTTCCGATTAATGGCTTATTAAATTGATATTTTCTACCAAAAAACCCGATTTGATACCAAATACCGAACAAATCGAAGTAGGTGTTTGAGTTGGAGACTAATTTGCAGTGCCGATCTGGGGAAAGTGTTTAGACATTAAGATACGAGGGACGAGAGTCTATTGGTGATGTACTTTTATTAAATTGAGGCGTTGGCCTCGCGTCTTGCGGGTTGAAAATTTATAGGGTTGCGGATTTTTTTTTATCACAGGCGTATTAATTGCTGATTGTCTTTAGTTCGAGGAAGTCTTGTTAGCACTTAATTTTGATTCACTTGAGAATGCACTACACTTGAGAGTTAATAATACAGATTGAGATAGTGAATCGGGTGGCGAATGTACTTTAGAGAATATTTGATTTAGTCACCGACAATCAAATCGCTAAGGCGTCTCAGAGCGTAATGATTGGCTGAAACTGTTGCGGACACCGCAGTTAAAGACAATTTTATTCGTTAAAAATAGAAGAAAATTAGTAATATTAACAAACTCGATGGATTTCGCGCTTATGAGAGATGAAAAGAAATCCATTTCGAATATTAAGCGAGATGCAAATACTGGACTCAATTACACCGGGCACCTGACACAGCATTTGTCTATGGGAGGGGCAAAAGGTACCCAACAAGGAAAACCAACAAGGAGCCAATAAGGAAAAGAGCCGAAACCGCCCTGTCGCACCAGCAGGTCACTACCGACAGATCGCCATGTGAAAAAATTAATAAAACCACTTATTGGTGGGAACATGTAAAACCAACCAAGAATGGAGAGAAGTGAACGACATATGGTGTTTCTTTTCTAATTGAAATTTCGGAAAACTCAGCGCCTTTTTGAGACATTAAATTTAATTTAAACATTCACCTTTACGAGCTGAGATCAGTCACTTCAAATATCGAAATATACGAAATGAGTCACCCCAAAAAAAACCTTAGAACAAATGTCTTCGAGAAACACCTGGCGTGTTCCCCTTTTCCTTTTGAACCCGTGTGTAAGAAAAAGACGTTATGATTTTTCGTCTCCTAAACCTAATCAAACGAGTGGAAAGGAGACAGAAGCATAGGAGTTTAGAAGGCTGATTAGCATAAAAAGGGGTGGATTTTTCCCCTCAGTCAGTAGTGGTTGCCGAAATTTTCTCCAAGCGAGTTCGTTCCCGAGAGTCAGTCCCTGAGTACCAGCTTCAGTACCGATTCTAGTAAGAGTACACTCCAGAGTTTGTACTCAGAAGTCGCTCCGCGTGGAATAAGCGTCCTTCTGAACTGGGTTACCGGTCAGCTTCGACTCATTACTGGACTGTTTGGACCTCATCATCTCTACTCATCGGCAAACAGGTACTCAATAGTTGAAGTAGTGGTTGTCCAAATTTTGCTCAAGAGAGTTCGATCCGGAGAGTCAGTTCCAGAGTATCAGCATTCAGTACCAGTTCCAATAAACAGTACACCCCCGTGTTTGTAATCAGAAGTCGCTTCCGTGGTATAAGCGACCTTTTGAACAGGGTTACCAGTTAGCTCCGACTCGTTACTGGGCAGTTAATCAACTCCAAGGCTCGTTGCAGTAATCTTCAACAGTGGTTCCAGAAGTAGCCCCCGGTGGTATAAGCGATTTTCGGAGCTGAATTTGCCAGTCAGCTTCAATTTATTAGTTGACTCGTCGCCGATCATCCCAACTTATTCGCGGACTTTCACACATAGAGTCGAGCTTCTAGAATCGAAAATTGGCCGTTCTCTTTTACGTCCAGGCCAGGAGACCTGTCAACCTGTTTTTCTTCATCGTTCACCGGAGCAGTGAAAGTCTTTATTACGAATTTGTTCGTTGAGTTTCCAGAATCGGGATTTGGCAGTTATATTTTACCGCCAAACTAGCAGACCTGTCCAACTGTCTTTCTTCATCTTTCACCGGAGCTATGAAAGTCTTTATTACGAAATTCTGCGGGAGTCAACATTGCTTCGGTTCTTAAAATTAATTATTTGCAATGAGTTATTAATACTTCACCCTACAAGTAAGGATTTGTGTACCTTGAAAATCTACGTACGCTTCTGGACCTCGAGTTTCACGACTGGAAACCTTCTTGCCAAACCACCTCGGACCACTGCTCATCGACGACAATTGACAATTTTATCAATATTGTCTCACTCATCACCCACTCATCGATCTGATCACCATTACCAATGGCATCAGGATCATCACCTCGCCTGAATTCCGTTCCATCAGGACCTCCAATACCGTCAACACCATCGATGCTCTCGCATCGGCCATCCCCGGCATATTCAACGGAGTCGACCTACATCCAGAGACTTCACACCCGAGTGATCGTACCCTCCTCTTTTGAATTCTCAACAACCATAAGTCGCAACACAACGCAAATTACACTGTCCCTTTATTTCTATCTCCTTCATTTCATGTATTCCTCGGTTTTATCTTGGAACTTTTCTGTAAATTCAACTATCGGTGAAATCAATTCCTTATTCTTAACAAAAAGGTAATATGGGGTACCTTTCACAAACTATGATCTCTTGCTGACTCTTACGTAATACAATCCATGGTTCACTTTGGTGTTTTATCCCACGCAATCAGTTCCCACCTTTTAAAACTCGGTCACTACCTGTTCTAGTTAGTTACGGCCCAGTCATCACAAAGGATCACCTTTTCTATGCTATTTCGAGTAAACTAGTAACAGTGCGACCGCTACGAGCCCACTGTATCCGAATTAATCAGCCTAGCAGCTCGAATTTGAGAATTTTCTCGAAGGTTGGCTTTGCCTCGATTTTTCAGGAATGTCTCTGTTTTGATTCCAAGAGCTCGATTTAAGCGAAATGTGTTTGCGTTTTAAATAGGAGGGATACGTGCTATGTAATATGCACTATGCAATTATTACACTGTATGAGATAAACGCAACCTCTGGTATAAGATACACAGATAAAAATAATTCATAAAAAATTGGTTGGGGCGGTTCGTCGCTCGCAATGCTCACTCCCATTGTTGCTGACTTGAACTACTATCTTTCCAACTAATAGTCAACACGATTCGTAACCCGATTTTTTTTATTGGGCCCTTAACGAACTTTGTAACGACCTTCCCGATAGACTGAAATATTAACGTCGAAATTTATACACCCTTCTTCAGAAATTTGACAATGGATGAGGGTATTTCATTTTAGCAAATTCGAAAAGGGGTGTGGGAATTTCCTGCCGTCCGAATGGGATCTACACAAACTCTGTTTATGAATCGCGATCGAAAATACGTTGATTGAATGACACACCTGCCCGGAAGCTCGAAGGAAAAGAGTTAAAAGATGAAAATGTGTTGTAATTCTTATTTTTGAAAAACTGAAAAAGGGATGCGGGATTTCGTTCCTAAATTAATCCCATCTTGTTTCCGAGGATGTCTACCGATCACAATCCCCTCCCTTTGGATAGCACTCACCGTTCACCGGGGCCCGTGAAGGAAAAGAGGGTGAGTGCACACACACACGCACACACACACACACACTCCTGGGAACTGCAGGACCTTGTCGTTGGTGGAGGAGCTTAAGGGATTTATCCCGACTAAGAAGCAGTTTAGAGAAACCCAA
>JAPYZM010003534.1:0-11008 GCA_030522845.1 Psyttalia concolor
AGTGACTAAAAAGTGCTTTTTCGACACATTGAGATGAAAAATATTGTTCGTAACACGTGAAAAAAGTGGTTTTTGACTCGTGCGATTATATCACTCGCCTTCGGCTCGTGATATAACCCTCCCACTCACCAAAAACCATTTTTTTTCACTTGTTACGAAATATACTATTTCATCACGCTGTGTCGGAAAAGTAACTTTTCAGTTCCTCGACGCGAAGCGCAGTACTTTTTCGCCACATTGAGATGAAAAATTATATTCGTAACTCGTGAAAAAAGTGGTTTTTGACTCCTGGGATTATATCCTGGGATTATAACCTCCCACTCTCCAAAAAACATTTTTTTTCACTTGTTACGAAATATACTATTTTTTGCCTACATGGATCGAAAGTGAGCGTTTCTAAAAAAATCCAGCAATAATTGCGGGACAATTTGGCACTGAATCACCGCGCGCACAAATACTCGAATAGTATGTAAGTTTTATAAATAAACATACGAGATACTGGTATTCGTTGCAAGTCAATGCACACTCATAATCACATGGCTTATCACTTCCGAATGTAAGTCACGACAAAATAATCTCCGGCGTCCTTCAGCTGATAAGAATTTTCTCGCTGCCATTGCTCATTTTTCACAACAACAATATTATTAGACATTTTCATCTGTTTATTCTGATTCATTTCGATTGCACCGGTGTTCACGAAATTTTGTCTGAATTTTCCGCTTGCGCCGAGGAAATTTTTGTCGCATTTTATTTTCAATGGAATTTCAAGGAATTTCGTCACTGAAAATTCGTGATTACATCGGGAGACCAATGAGAACTGGAAATTTCGGACTCATTGGCGCCGGAAAATTAATAAAAATCCAGAAAAATTTCCTTTACGCATTTAAGTACACCGAGGAATTTTTATTTCCTCAAAATTCCGGAATTTCACTGAATTTTCCGGGGCTGTCCCGAAAATGAATGCGGAACGCGCCATAAAATGTACTTATTTTCCCGCCAAATTCCGTACACATAATTTTTATTAAATAAAAAATATGTATCGATTGTTCATGTTGTTCACTGACAACAAAATCTGCCGTTAAACTCTCTCCCGAATTTTTCATTGACAAAATACAATTTTTTCTCCGCGAATTCCAGTCTCTCTCGGGTTGCCTGGAAAATCTCATGCAAACCATCAAAAGTCCCACCACTTCCTCTCCCTCATTTCCCGAAACTGATGTTAGATCTCAATGAGAGAGATCAATGAGAACTGGAAATTGAAGGCTCATTGGCCGCGGGAAAATAACCCGAGGAATGAAAATTCCGGAAAACTCGATACTAAATATTCCTCCTCCTTAAGGAATTCTAGTACACCTCGGAATTTTCATCCCTACACTCCTAAAAATTCCGGAATTTCCCAGTATTTTCCGTGGGCCCCGAAATTCCCTATTTCTTCAACGCCCAACCCAAATCCACTGGGGCTGTCCGGAAAATTACTGGGAAAGCCTCCATGAGATTTAATTGCTTCCCGCCAGTAAAATTCCACACGCAAATTTTTTTTAAAATAAAAAATGAATTATTTACTCACTGACAACAAATATAAGTCCGCCCCTCAAAAATTCTCGAGACGTCCAAGGCCCGAAATTGTTACGCTTTTTTAAACTTGAGTTATCAATATTTTTATTTAAAGTCTTCAATTGGTCCACGAGAATTAATTTTTTAAATAATTTATGGCAAAAGGGAGGAGACAAGTGCGATAATCGGCGCTCGTTTTCACCTGCAAATTCCGTCATCCGGGTCAGAATTGCTGAGAGCAGTCCAGGACAGACTCCATTGGTTATTCTCATATAAAATCATAATAACAGTCAGCCACGATGGATCCCCAGTGTGCAACATCTAATGCTCGTATCATTAACCTACATTGGCCAATCAGCCTTTAGATCTAAGAGTTAGTGACTGCACGCCACTCTAAGAGTGCTTCACGTGATGCTCAGCCACTCGGAAACTGAAAAAAAAAGAACCGAACAATCTGGTCTACAGACTGTTTATTAGCAGTTGTAATAGGAAAAACGTGCCCAAGACTCGACTCCTGAATAGTTCAGTTCATATCGAGACTCATTACAGGGGTTATTAAATCAATCTTCGTTTGAAAAATGTCGGATGTGTTTCCAGCGGTGGAAATTGTTCCCTCGTAAGAGAACGATGACGAATTATTTTGGCTACAATGGTAGAGAAGGTGAATTGCATTTTCCGTCCCGGCGGGCGCAAAGTGAGATTTTTTGTCACTCAGTCCGTAAAGCAATACTTCCCGGCCGCCTCGCGGCCGTGAAACACCCCCCACAGACGTCGTTGGAAAAAATATTCCTCATATGATGCCTCATATGATTACAGAACTCGCCTTCGGCTCGTCCTCATATTCGCCAGAAAAGTTCTTCACGGCCTAGTATCAAAATGTTCTATTCCCTCCCGCTTCGCGGGAGGGAAATCTAACTTTACTCCTAGGCCGGATCGGAAAATCGGGTTCTAACCACTGAAAGTAAAATAAAAAACCCTTACCAAGGGCAAGGGTCCTTTATTTTATCTCCCTAGGTTAGAAATATACTATTTGAGGTGCTGAAAAAAATAGTATATTTCGTAACAAGTGAAAAAAAATGGTTTTTGGCGAGTGGGAGGTTTATATCACGAGCCGAGGGCAAGTGATATAATCCCACGAGTGGAAAACGACCTTTTTCACGAGTTACGAACATAATTTTTCATCTCACTCAATCTCCGCTTCGCGTCGAGTGACTGAAAAATACTTTTTCGACGCGGCGTCATGAAATAGTATATTTCTCACCTAGGAAGGAAAAGTAGACAAGTCGTCCCCACGTGCAAAATTACGACCCAAGTCGAAGGCGAGGGTCGTAAGCTCGTGTGGAATGCTTGGCTGATTGTCCTCCCGAGGGTTGAATACGATTTTTCTGCCGAAGGGGACGAAAGTGGGCGTTTCTAACCGAACGAAGCGAGGTTAGAATGCTCACTTTCGGTCCCTGTAGGCAAGAATTGAATTTTTTTTGTCTGTTGCTAAAATAGTTGAACTCAATTTGGTTGAAATCGCGGAAAATATCAGTCGCAACTTCTGGTAGGACACGAAAAATGGCCGATGGTAAACCGAGACTGGCCCAATGCTGGCCCAATACTGGCGCAATAGTGGCGAATGTCGGCTGACCCCTGGCGGAGTGTCGGCCGCTGCTCAGGGCCTACTCGGGGTCCATAAAATTGAATTCCAGTGGGTGTAGCTTAGTATTTCTTAATTCCTGAATAATTACCAAGGAAAATTAGGGAGTGAAAAAAAAACTATTTTGACGTTTCCATTCTTAGCAAAAGGAATAATTTGCCCGGGGAGGGAATGAGAGTGTGAAAAATTTCAATGTATAATAATAATGTCTAATGTTTGAAGAACTAATCGATGAATTGAATTAAAAATTGCTTTCAGTACATAATGCTCCAAGGGTGATGGAGACAGTGGGCAAGCAAGTCCAGGTAGTGAGTGGACTGGGGGTGGGGGGCCCGGTGGGGGGAGATCTTCACCATCATCACCACCCCCACCCCCACGGGGGGCACGGACACTCCCTAGTTGGCGGTGCGTCCACCCCCGCCCGTGTACAGGCCCAAACACATCAGGGCCAGCCACCACCGCCCTCGCACAATCAGCATCTACCAGCGAGATCCACACCCGTACAGCTGCACCGGTGAGTCAATTCATCATTCTTTCTTTTTAGATGATACACGGCGAGTTGAACTTGGAGTGAGAAGAGGTTGGGTTCCCCCCGTTCGCTCAGTTGGAAGAGCTTCCGCCGAGTGACCGCGAGATCCGGGTTCGAATCCCGGCTGGGGCTCTCAGAATTTTTCTCTCTCCAATTTTTAATAATATCAAAGTAGTCAATTGAGTACTCCCTCCCGTTAATTTATTTAATAAATATCGATTATTAATTAAATCGTAGAATTGATTAAATGAATTAATTGCGGGAGAAGGGATAATTTTCACGTTCGGTGAGGGAGAGAAGTTCTCGTGCTCCGTAAGGGCTTCTCGATAAATTATTTAATAATTATTGATTATAACCTAAATAAGAGAATTGATTCAATTAATTAATTGCGGGGGAAGCGATAATTTTCGCATTCGGTGAGGGCGAGAAGCTCGGGAGTTTCGAAGGGGCTTCCGTCGAGTGACCGCGAGATCCGGGTTCGAATCCCGGCTGGCTCTCTCAGAATTTTTCTCTCTCCAATTTTTAATTCTGTGTGAACTCCAATTCTTTTTTATTTCTCACTCCCCTGGGGGCAGTTGGATTGAAAATGTCGGGCATAATCGGCGAAATCATCAGATTCGAGGCTGAATTCAATAAGCACTTCGTCATGTCTTCAATTTCACTTCCGCGACGTAATTGCCCTGCGGGTTTCCCGTTGCCTCGTTAGGATTTCCTGCGAGAACGTACGCCATTACGTCACACACGTGAAATCACGGTGATGTGGAGGATTTTTTTTCTCCCGTCTTTTTTTTTTCTTTCGAGTGATGTTGAATTGAATTTACGTGAAGCACGAGAATACCCAGAGCAATTCACATGACAGATTTTTCATTGTGTTGGTTTTTTGGATTTATGATATTCCTCGGCGAATTCACAATGGAATGTGTGTGAAAAATACCCCTCGAACATCAATCATCCTGGTTGTATTTGTCAGCCTGTTGTTCTCGTCTCTCTGGTAAATTTACAAATCAAATTTTTGATTTGTTCGGTCTTGGGGAGCTTGTCCTACTGCTTTTTCCATTTTCTCTCTCTCTCTCTCTCTCTCTCTCTCTCTCTCTCTCTCTCTCTCCCTTTGACTTCTTTATTACGACGGCAATTTACAAAACAAGGGAATTTTATTGGATTCCATTTTTTTGCCAAACAAAATCTCTCAACATTCGCGAGAAAAATCAGCTGTAGCTCATGATTTTCCGTTGATGACTGCGTAAATGGGACGAGTGCATTAAAAAGTACCAATCACATGGAGTAATTTGCGTTAGAGGAGAGATAAAATCATTCGAGAGCTTGAGGAGACTCGTAAACGGTGGCTCACAAGCTTTCACAAAACAACTTTCCTCTTAAAAATAAAATTAAAGTCACGTTGTTTTAACAGACGTCGATTTGTTGGTGAATATCGGAGTTTCTATTTCCTCGTTGTTTAGTAAAATTAGATTCTCGGGTTTAGGTCTGGCTTTTTATTTTAATCCAAGAAAATCATAAATTCTAGTACTTCAGAATAATTTATAGAGTCCCTGAAAATTTGTTGCTCTCAAAGATTGTCATGTTAATTCAAAGACTTTTTGAAAATTTTCAAGTATTTTTTTTCCTTGAATTTTGTTCTACATTTTGAGGAACTTCAGACTTTTCATTCAATTCTCAATAATTTTATTATGTAAATGTCGGTCTTGAATTCCTCAGTGGCCCTGCATTTTTTTTTTTTTTAATAAAAATAATTCTATTCGAACATTTTCACTTCAATTCTAAATAACTTTTCTTATTAGGGGAAAGTGGCGGAATGGGAACGTCTTCAATTGACGATAACTCGTGATTGACCGATGGAAATTGAACGATTTTTATTTCATATTGAAGGTGAAAACTAGAGCTTTAAAATGAATGAAAAATTATTCAATTTCACTCAGCCGATCCCGAGTAATTGTCAATTAAAAACGTTCCATTTTACCCCACTCATCCCCCAAACAAATATGAATATTCCTTTCTCAATGCAGAATGTTGCCAACAATTGCGGCAATTCTCATGGCAATTTTTTCATTGTAAACATCTTCAGACTGACGATTTTATTCTGCAAATTTACAATGGAATGCGTGTGAAAAGTACCCCTGGAACATAAATCTTCCTAATTGTATTCGTCTGACGCCTCTGTTATTCTCGTCTCTCCCTGAAATTTACTTGTGGCTTGAGAGTTCAAAACTAAATATCCCCTTGAGGTATTTTCATATCCAGATAAACATATAATTGAAATTTTCCAACAATCGTTCATTGGCGTAAACTCTTTTATTACCCACTAGAACGAACAGTTTATTTTCACTGGTTGAATGTTAAGGTTGTCGTATCATGCGAATCTTAAGATTAAATTAGAATTTATGATTTCCTCCCGTTAAACAAAGGCTTTTCTTCAATTTCTTACCCGGTATTTCATTAACATTAACATATGTGAGGAAATTTCAAGCGCAATAAAATTATTTTTAACTCCACAATTGTGAAAGGTTATTGGCTGGAAATATGAAGAAATATTTTCTTGAAGTGGGCACAGACCACTAGATCAATTTTTTTCCCCCCGAGATTCCCCAGAATTCCCGCTCACCATTCCCCCCAATTTCCTGGGGACCTAATTGCCGACATTTTAGATTTCATGACCTTTCATTCAACCCCAAGATCATAATTTTTTATCCCCATTCTCAGCCGTAATTAGTAACCCCGTAAACCGCCGTAATGATCAGAGATTGGTGGCCACCTCTGGGGGTATCTAGGGAGAAAAAAAATGGAGCAGGTTAAATCTGGTGATTCCCCATTTTTTTTAATGAAGTTCAATATTCTCCAGCTCTTTATCGATCCTCATAAAAAAAAAAGAAAAGTCGATGACCGTGTGCTATCAGGAATTGTGCCATGGTGGTCACGGCCATGGGCATATGTGTATTTCCACTTCCCCTGATTTCGTATTTCAAGAGGTGGAGAAAAACAGACCAACTTTGTAACGGCCACCGGTTGCGAAATATTCGCGGTTCCTCGCTCACGCCCCCTGTGTTAGTGTACACCAATGGCCTGATGAAACACGTGTGGATGAATTTCTGGGCACGAAGCGAAACATGAGATGCCTCTTTTTCAGTTTTTTCCCTCGCCTATCATCATTCTCAATCTCTCTCGCTCTCTGCCTCCCTCGCTCATTCTCTAACGGGCTCTCTCTCCCTTCCTCTCGCTGTCTGATACCTCGACGTCTGGATCTTGGCCTACCTGAATTCATGGGGCAAAGCGTTGTGAGAGGTCATTGTGGCAATCGCCTCTTCCCTGAGGTCATGTGGAGGCTCTTTATCACGATCATTACTACTATCGATCCACCATGGTTTCCACACCGCTGGCTCGATGAATCATCAATTACATAAATTTCAATCTTTTTCTTTCGTTGTCCATGTGTCTTGGAATTTTCTCGTCCCGTATTTACAATTTTTTTCATCATTACCTGAAGTTTAAAGAGACAATTTCATTGGCAAACTCAGTCCTCCGACAGCTGGAAAATGCCAAAAATCCATAAATATTCATGAAAAAAGAAACGCAACAAAATAATTGCCATTTGCTTTGCCCCACTGACTCCTCAAAAGAGCATAATTCCCCTCCTACAGTACAGCTCCATAGCCCCCAGCAGCTCATGGGTCTCCCTGTGAATTCCCCCGAAATCTGTCGTCAATTGCCAGTAATTACATCAACAAATTAATTACAATCAGCAAGCCTTACCCATCGTCGATAACCCAGGATAATTCCCTCTCCACGTGGCCTCCCAGTGACTCAAATTAATTTAAATGGACAGGTCAATTCTCCTTGGCCAGAGGACTCTCCCAAGGGCGCCAGCTCCCCCTCCAGGTATCTGTTATTTGTTGATTATTGATATTATCAGGAATGTTAGCACCAAAATGTTTACATTTCAGTGTGAATTTTTGTCTGACCTCTTTGTTTATCTACGAACTGGTGAAGACTCTCTCAATACCTCAATACTCCCAATGTATCCAGTGTTTACCTTGAATTTGCGTCGAGTCATAATCTTCCTCTCGTCTGGCCAAATAAAATTCCCCCTCTCCTCCAGGTTGGATTGTGTCTCTCACAAAGGAAATAATAAATGAAAATAGAGCTACGGAGCTAGTGAATTTTGTGCCGGGAAGCCCTGAGGGTCGTGGGCAATCAGTGTGTCTTTCAAATCGTGTTTCTCAACAAGTCCAACAGATCAACATTTCCACTTTTTTTCCTCCCCCCCCCTCTATCTCTCTTGTCCCCCCCCCGGAGTTTCTTTTTCCTCCATTTTTTTTTCGCCATATTTGCGCATGCGCACTCGACAATCATATGAGGGACTGTACGACTAGTGCTACCTGTCGATTCTAACCTCAAACGTCAGTGCGCATGTTTTTCTAGCCTTCTGCTTGGCCAAATTCATTAGTGTTAGTCTGCCTAGTTTTGTTTTTTCTTCATTTTAACCGAGGGGGAGGGAAAATATTAGTTTTAATCGCCTCTCAATGGACACAATTACCCGGCCCAGTGGATGGACGACCAAGTGGCGTTTTATGTGTTGCTGATTGGATTTACTTTAACATTTCAATTGGAATGGAATCATCACCGGCAGTTACAACTGTAGTCGTCCCATTCTGGTTTAGAGATCTGCATTCGAGTTATGTAGTGAGTTAATTGTTAATATAAATTATCAGAACATTTTTGGGGGATGGGATTTTTTTTGGCCATTGTTGGATGGCTTTTTGGGGGTTATATTGGCGGACGGGGGGAGGGGGATGAGGTGGTTTTATCGAGTTGGATCCAATTATGTTGGAGAACCTGCACGAAAATCCCACCTAGAGGTGCTGTCGATTGTTTTTGCTCCGTCTGGGGCTTATGATTGTCGTCTTTCTTCCAGTTCTGGTGATAATTTTTGTCTGAATTTCTGGATGGACAGTCTGAGCAGGCATGGCTCGAAGATGCGAACTGTTTGCGGATGATTTGTCGAAAGATCAGAGATCACTGCGAGGAAATGAATGGAATTTTAGAGAGTTTAGCTGTGATCTTCAGGACAGCGACACTGGAGTTGAGAAATATGGGAGTTCTGGTTGCAGGAAAAATTCAGAGAAATTCCGGAATTTTGAGGAGTGTAAAGACGAAAATTTCCGAAGAGTAGGAATACTCAGGAAAATCGGAATTTTTATGAATTTTTTCCCCTACAATTATAGTCAGTGTCATTGTCCTGGGGATTAAGAAAAACACTTCCACCGAATTTTCCGGAATTCTATTCATTCCCAGGGGCCAAGGGGCCGGAAATTGCCAGTTCTCATTGATTTTTCCAGTGAATCATGAATTTCCAGTGATAAAATCCCTTGAAATTCCAGGGAAAATTAAATACGATAGAAATTTCTATGACGTCCACCGGAAAATTCAGAGAAAATTTTTGAATAGAGTTCATTTGAAATTTTAATGTCGTTAGTTTGAATACAATTTATAATCAAATCAAATTATATTCAGAATAATTGTCCTGGGGATTCAAGAATACCTTCCACTGAATTTTCAGGATTTTCATTAATTTTCCGGGGTCAATGAGTTTTAAATTTCCAGTACTCACTGATTTTTCCAGTAAATTATGAATTTCCAGTGATAAAATTCCTTGAAATTCCAGGGAAAATTCAACGCGATAAAAATTTCCGGGACGTCCGCCGGAAAATTCAGAGAAAATTATAACCAGATTTCATTTGAATTTTTAATGTCATTAATCTGAATACAATTTATAATCAAATCAAATGATATTCAGAGTCATTGTCCTGGTGATTTAAAAATACCCTCGACCGAATTATTCTGGGGGTTCTAATAATTCTCAGGGACCACTGGCTCTGAAATTCCACTGACCATTAATTAATTAATTAATTAATTAAAGGCGATAAAAAATTCGGAGACGTCCCAAAAAAAAAATTCAGACAAAATTTGGCGACACCGATGTCTTTGAGATTTTTAATTTGAAATACAAAAAATTGTTTTCTGGAAATGTTGAGTAACAATCGTTAGGCTGAAATTAAATGCTCTTCCGTCTACTGGGAGAAACGCACTTTGTCTGTATAGTAGTGACGCGTGAATCAATTATTTCCACGGATTATTGGACAATATAACAACGGCCGGGGAAGGTAGGGGGGGGGGGGGGTATCCGTTGGTCCGTTCATCAATTAATTACTCATATTTTCTTCATAATGAAATCTGTTTGGAGATAGAGGATATTGATGTGGCGAGATCGTACGCGAGTGATTCTGAAATGCTAATGATCGGATATATTCCGACGGATTTAGTCCATTCGCTCCCATTGGGTAATGAATATGAAACTACTCAAGGCTTACTTACTTTCCATTAAATTTTTCATTAAAAAATATTTGTCGCTCCCATTTCCATCATAAATTGGCAAATCCGGACAAGTGCACATCGCCGAGTACCAGTGATCGATGGATAACTTGGAGACGAAGGAGTATATCGAGATTTTGGTGAGAAACTTTTTTGTCGAGTGAAGTGTCAGCGACAAAAAAGTATTTAACAAAAATTTTCTATCTCCCTTTCTTTCAAAGATATTTATTGGTAACCAACTAAGAGCTAAAAGTAGTTGTCCCGGTTCACCAATTCCCCTCGGATTTAATTAGGAAATAATTTGAATGAATAAATTGTGACTCGGAAATTTAATTTAACGATCGCAGTCGAGCAATTGATAAGTCCTCAAACAATTTAGGGTCGCCAAGAAAGTCGGTAATTAAAAATCATCAAAAAATGATTGACTGAATCTAATGAAATTCTAGATAACCCCTTTTTATTGACTTCTGTTCTCTCAATCTCCCTAAAAACGAATGAAAAAAATTTTCGAAGTCCCTGACCTCCCCTCGCCGATCCCGAAATTCCCGACAATAGCAGGGAAAAAAAAATCCCCCAATCGGCGACTACCCTCCCGTCGATTCCAAAACAAAAATACCTCCTCACTCAATTAACAAAAACCAATGACTCATATTCCGTCCCTAACCTATCCTCACATCGGCTACCAATTCGGGCCAAAAGACCGTTCTCAACCAATATTCTCCATACTCCCCGTCGTAATTAGACCAGTGTAGTTACTCTCCCCGCTGCCTCGAGTGCGCCCACATGTAAATAAGAAGTAGTCCCCCACTGGGAGTGCATCTCAGACGTGATTCACAATTGGCCCTTAATGCCACCAGCTCTCGGGGGCCCACGTCTCAACGACTCTCTCCCACTCTCCGACA
>JAPYZM010003535.1:0-14600 GCA_030522845.1 Psyttalia concolor
ACTTTTTAGTCACTCGACGCAAAGCGGAGAGTGACTGAAAAGTTACTTTTCCGACACAGCGTGATGAAAAATATTTTTCATCTCAATGTGTCGAAAAAGTTACTTTTCCGACACAGCGTGATGAAATAGTATATTTCGCAACAAGTAAAAAAAAACACTTTTTTCACGTGTTACGAACAATATTTTTCATCTCAAAGAGTCGAAAATCACTTTTCTGTCACTCGACGCGAAGCGGTGAGCCACTCGCCAAAAACCATTTTTTTTCACTTGTTACGAAATATACTATTTCGTCTCTGGCCCCGAAAACCGCGATCTAACCGAAAGGAGTGAGGTTTAGAATCGTAGATTTTTGGGCGCCAGGGACGAAATAGTATATTTCGTAACAAGTGAAAAAAAATGGTTTTTGGCGAGTGGGAGGTTTATATCACGAGCCGACGGCGAGTGATATAATCCCACGAGTCATTCAGTCACTCGACGCGAAGCGGAGATTTTCCCATTTAAGACTGAAAAACTACAATAAAAAATTAGAATAAAATATTTTTCATTATTATTCCTGAATTCCTGAGACGAAATACATTGGAACTACACGATCAAAACTTGTCACCCCCGGTTATCGTAATCGTGCCTGGGAATTGTTTCCAGAGAATTGGGGAGAAGTTCATCAGCTGATTATTCGGAGGACGTGGCTCGGAATGAGGAGGATCAACGAAACCTGGAGAATTCCGCGGATTCTACTCTTGTTGGGATCTCCAAGAGCCTACGAAAACTTTTCTCATCGCCGGGTTGTAATAGAATAACGACACCGACGCGATCATCATTTCCATATTTATTGAATTTATCTAGGATAGATGAAATACGGGAGTCGAAAAAAACATCGGAGTCTGAGCTGGCTTTAATTAAAAACAAAATGTCGCGGATTGTCGATTAAAACTTTTTTTCTCTTTTCCAATATTTCATTCTCTGCCCCATAAAATCAAAATGGCTGCTATTTGAGGCATTACCGAAGAACAATAAATCCTCGATCATAATTATTTTCCAAAATGTCATTTACACTGAGAGAAAAATTATTAAAAAATTATTTTTAGATAGAAATGGAAACTTTTGTACATCTGATGTCCGCTAAAATTATTTAAAATGAAATGATGATTATTATCATTATTATTTCTTGCTCATTTAAATAATTTATCAACAGGAAAAAACTGCTTGCACTAATTAAATCTGATTGGATTAATTTATTCAAAACCGTCGCAGTCATCAATTGAAAAAATTGTAATGCAAAAACCACTAGACATGATTCAAGAATTTATTGTCTTCCTGTGCTCCGGGGGTCCTCGATTTTCCGGATGCCTATAAAATTTCCGGACGAAGGGTCTCTTTCCTCAATGCAGGAGATTATTATCGCGTCAACTTTTGAAGCATAAATTTTTTTATAGAGTAAAGACGGAGTTTTCATGAAGCAATTTTTCCTCCAGTGCACTAGATTCACATTTAGAATTTTATTCGACAATCATAGATTTATTCTGCCAGCTCGACTGAAACTCCGCTGGATATTTACGAGTTTTGGATCTATAGATTTTACCAGAGACTACAGACTTTGAGACCGAGGGAATACGTTGTCTTAGATCTTCTGCGAGAGTTATCCGGAAGCTTTGACAGGTATTCCAAAAATAACCCCAGAAATTTATGCAAATGATGCCTCTGAAAATGGCCAGGAGTTGAAGACTCGGCTGGGTTAGGGAGAGACATGTAGAGAACATTCTAACCCCCGGCAAGAGATGTCGTCCATTGTAGAGCTCTCAACAAATGAATCCCTACAAAATTCTGGAACTCCTGGAGCTCCCACCACTTCATTACAATCCTATTCATCCAGCGAAGGAAAATTCCAACTCCTCTAATCACCGCAAGCCCGTCATTCCCCCGATAACAGACGGATCGAGTGAATTTCAATGTCTCCGAACCTAGCCCTCAGTACAAAAAAAACATGAGGCACTCTCAGGTGTTGTAGTCCAGGAAATACGCGTGTGCGCCGGGTGAAGCCCCTGGTGCGCAGCTACGCGTTTACCCCGCAGAGATGAATGTTTTTTTCCACGAAAAAACATCTGCAGAGGGACACAATGCGTCTCACTGCAGACATTTCCTGGAGAAGCTGTGTTTTTAATGGGTTTTAGGCATCCCCAGCGGCCGTTTCCCCTCCCGAGGGGGAGCTGGAGAATCCTAAGAACTTGGGGATTGCAGGGGTTGAGAGTGTGCATGGCAGTCGAGAGGTGAGGTTAGGTGGGCAGTTGAGTAATGGGATGAATTAAAAAGAATGTACAAACCTCGTTGAAGGCCATCTTCTTAGCTATGCTTCCTGGTGGCTCGCGGGTGGTGCTCCCCGCGCCTCCTTGTCCCACCTTAAAATCTGTATGGAGCAGGCACGAGTAATAATCTCGTCGCCGGCAATGCCGACAACGTCAACGTTACTGCTACTTCCCGGTGTTAAACAGCACTCGTGGTCGTCCTCCACCCGAGCGCCAGATCGTCCGGTGCATCGAGATTGTTGACAATTTAACGATTGACGCGTTGTTGATGATTTTGTCGATATCACACTGAGTTTATTTACACTTGTCACTGTTGGGGGGAGTTTTGAGGCTATGATGATGCACATACGTTACCAGAGGACACCGGAGAGCACCTTGACCCCCTCCGACAGGCCGAGATGTTCGATTTATCAATGGTTTATTATTATTTTTCTGTTTTTTTTTCCTGTTTCACGGTTAAACCAGTCCCTCGCGGATCGAGTGATTCAATGGTTTCGTTTCACTGTCCCACGCGCACTTTAATTGCGGTTGATGGTTGGTTGTCACCAGGTCAGGGCCCGTTGGGTTAGACCATTTAGACCCTGGAACGTTGGAGTATACCGAGAGTTACATTCCTCAGGTGGGAAACGCATTCCCTGAGAGAAGAGAATTGAGGAATTGAACTGGGTTGGAGTGAGAGAGCACTCGTTTTTCACCACTGGGGGGATTTTTCTTAGGGTGAATTGAGGGATGTGAGACTGCCGGGGTGTACTTGGGGTGGGGGGTTTATGATCATTGGGATGTTGCGGGGGTTATCGTGATTTGGGGGCTTTACGTCACCCTTGGACACTGTTTTTTTTCTCACGTATTTATGAATTATCACCTACGGTTACCGCAAACAGTGCAGCGCCATCTTGGTTTATCAATGGATCAACCATATTGTATACTTTGTGCTGGTGCGCGCGCACGGGGGGCCGGAACTGGTGGTGACATCTCTCGTTGGGGATGTTGGCGGATGGTAAGAGAGAGTGCTCTCTCGGGCTTGCTGGCGCCTGAGGAGTGCGGGATTTTCAACTGGTCCTGAGGATGGCTCGGCGTGGGTTCACGCGCGATAAACTCCTTGGAACCAGCCCTGAGGACAATAAGAGGAGAATGAAGACAATTAGTGGCTGATGGAGGCCATTCAGAAGACAGGGACGCTCTCACGTAGAAAATTCTTTATTGAAAAAAATAATACTGATATTCATTCCTCTCTCACTTCTTTACGGAGTATAGGAAACAATATTTTTCCTCAGGGCGGACAGAAAAAATGTCGGGAAATGGTGGAAACGAGATTGTCACTAACTCTAGATCAGGTTTTAGGAATTAAGTCGAGTGAATCCTGTCGTCAATTCATTCCCCAGGACGTGCCCTTGTATTTGTTATTAGTTAATCCAGTCTCAATTAAGCACTTCATTAAGTACTAATGAATATTGATCTCGAGATATTCAGCTCATCCATTCGTTCACAGACGGCTGAGATACCAACGCCACATGAATGAGAAAAACCAGGACAAGTATGCTGACTAATGTCCAGAAGACAATTCGTAGGAAGGGGTACAGAATATTTTTTGTGATACCTGGGGGTGTGACTCCAAAGGCTTCAAGGTTTTATCAATCCTCTTCCAACTCGTGAGCGTAGGAAATTAAAAAGTAATACTCATATCCCTTTATTCTTCTCATGGAGCTTCATGTGCTTCTTCAAATTGTCCAGCCTGTTACACCTCCTCTCGCAGTAATCACACTGAAATGGCATGGAGTTGCTGTGCACAATGACGTGCCCGTTGAGGTGGCTGATCTGCTTAAACCTCTTGTTACATATTTTACAACAATATGGCCGCTCGTTCATGTGCGCAGAGGCGATGTGGGTCTGCAAGTTGGTCTTCCTGACGAAGGTAGCCTTGCAGACGTCGCACTCGAACGGCCTGACGTTGGCGTGTATCGCCAGGTGGCTCTTCAGCACATTTTTGTGCTTGAAATTCTTATCGCAGAGGTGACACTGGAAGGGGCGCTCGTCGGTATGAACTTTCTTGTGCACTGACAGATGCGCCAATTGCTTGAACATCTTCGCGCAGATCTCGCACTGATAAGTCCTCCCATTCTCGTGGGCTGCACTGATGTGACGTCTCAGGGTGTCTGCCAATGTGTAGCGCTTGCCACATATTTTGCAGCCGAAGGGCCGCTCATTGGTGTGGGTCATCAGGTGGCCGTTCAAGTTTCGACGCTCCAGGAATCTGGATCCACACACGTCGCACTGGTACGGCTTCTCGCCGTTGTGAACGTACATGTGTTTCTTCAGACTGTTCGAGAGGCTGAAACGCTTGGAGCATATCGAACACGCGAACTTCCTCTCCCCAGTATGAACCAGCGTGTGGGACTTCAGGTGTCCTGCCTGCTTGAATTTTTTTCCACAGACTTTGCAGTCGAACTGACGCTCGTGGGTGTGCGTCAGGATGTGGCGCTCCAGGACACTCTTCGTGGTGAAGTTTTTCTTGCAGTTGTCACATTGAAATGACGGCCTGATTGTCAATCCCCGTTTATTTCTGTGGCTCTCCGACAAGTGGATCTTCAGTTGGTCTAGGGACTCGAATTTTGTACTGCAGATTGTGCACTGGGACGTCGGGAAGTCGTGGGTGAGGCAGTGCTGGCTCAGGTGGCCCAGTTGCTTGAATGTTTTATTGCAGATCTCGCAGGCGTAGGGACGCTCGTTCGTGTGAGATCGCAGGTGACGTTTCAGTACGCTTGGGAAGGTGAACCTCTGGGAGCAGTGGGGACAGGTGAGCGGGGAGGGAGTGGGTTCCAATGGCTTGGCTGATTGTCTGGGATTCAGACGTTTTTTGGGGGATTTCAGCGATTTTGGGGGTTCTTTGACTTCGCTAGCTGTCGGAGATGTTCTTGATTGGCAGACAGTTTGGTCGTTTAAGGTTATCAATTGGCTGAACAGTAATTGCATTGGGGACTTCTTCGTTAGTGGATTTATTCGGTTGTTTTTGGTTATCTGGAGACACTTTAGCCCGACTTCTAGGGGCTTGTCTGGATTTTCTCTGGCCCAGTCGAACAATTCATCGGTTAAATCATTTCTCAACGAGCTTGTGCTCTCTCTGTTGTCGTTTTGCTCCACTTGGGGACTGACGATCGATGTTTTGTAGGTTTCTAGGGCTGCTGATAATTTTTCTGAATGATTTTTACTAGTGTGATAGGTAATTACCGCTGGAGATCCTGTCATGGAGAAGATGTCTATCAGGTTCTTGGCTATTTCCTCTTCAGTCTTCAGTCGTAGGGGTTTTAGCACAATATACCCGGAGTATGTCTCGATGTACACTAAGCAGTGTTTGTGTGGAGTGTTTTCATTATTGTCCAGGTCATTTCGTAGGTCGATCGTGTGGAGCTCAGCCTGCTCATTTACTTGGGGACTTCGTTGAGGTGGGTGCTTTTGGAGACCAGTGGACTCTTCCCTCGAATTAGCATCGTTCTTTATTCTTTCCGAATGAATATCGTTCATTGTCCCCGGGTCTCGCCTAGAATAAATAATCCATTTAACAAATTAACAAATAATAATAACGTCGTGAAGAATTGTACTCACCTCCAGTTTCATAAATGTGAACGGCTAGAACTGCTCGGTGGGAAATAAAAAACTTCACATCACTCCATTCAATGGATTATGAAGATTTCCAATGAAAAAAAACGTTCGCGTACCCATTAAACATTGGTTCTGTACTGCCCTTGAGTAGTGGCTCCAACGTTCAAGACATTTCGGTAAACTCTTTACAATTTATGTCACAATAATACTATTTTCATCTCAAACAATCGCAACAATTGATGAATTGATTGACAACTATTGAGTTGCTGGAATCACTAAATATCATGGTGATCAGATCAATAGGTCTCTTTGCTTTGAACTCATCAAAAATCCTCACGTCTCGGCCCGTCACATCTTGCTCTCAGCTGTTCTCATTGCGAAAAATGGCGTCTGAGGTGGAGAAGGCTCAGTCCGCCACTGCCGGTGGAGATACGATTTTTGGGAAAATTCTGCGCAAAGAAATCCCTTGCAAATTTATCTACGAAGATGATCAGGTGGGTGACGTATTTTGTGATAGGACAATCAGATATTTTTCAGTATTATTCGTGATTTCACACATTTTTCTGGGCATAACCCCAAATTCATTCCGCATAGAAAAAAATTCTGGAGGTGAACAGAACATGTATGGATTTAATTAGTTTTGTTTCCAAAGTCCATCGGTTGTTTTTTATGATAACAATTAGTTTGGGGAGCGAGGAGAGGTGAACAGACGCTTAATCTAACAATTTTCTCCGGATAAAAGGCACGTGAGGAGTCGTAAACTCTCTAATTTTCAAGATTTACACGAATTTTGTTTCCCTGCATGTCAGATAAGCTGTCATTAGTATTTTATCGACGTCATCCAGGTGATTTCTTAATGACATTGTGGTTTTTTGTAGTGCGTAGCATTCCACGATGTCAATCCTCAAGCTCCAGTGCACTTCCTGGTAATCCCCAGGAAGCCAATCCCTCAGTTATCGAAGGCTGAGGACGGTGACGAGGCAGTTCTGGGACATCTGATGAACGTCGCGAGAAAAGTGGCTAAGGAGGTTGGTCTCGACAAAGGATTTCGTCTGGTTGTCAATGATGGACAGGATGGAGCACAGTCTGTCTATCATCTGCATATCCACATCCTCGGGGGAAGGCAAATGCAGTGGCCACCCGGTTAATTCCTCTATCTCTGTATTCTCTCGTTTGCGAATGTTGATGTACTGAGAATGGCAATGGAATAATGGGAATAAAGAGGCAGAATTCATATAAAGTTTATTTATTGGCCATTGCTAGACATTTTTACACATCATTGTTGCTCCTTTGGTAGACTTTGTACTCAAATTCAATGCCACTTTCTTGTTGAATACCTTGAGGGACACTTGGATCTCTGGAATAAAGTGAACGAATTGGACTCTCCAATTAATTCTTCCAGCTGTCTAATAGTTCAATATTTGACCTGTCATTGTTATTCCATTGTTACTTACGTGACTGTGACGAAGTCATTGGGAATGTCTGGGAAAAACGTGTCACACTCGAAATATTTCCTTATCTCTGTTAAATAGAGCCTGTGGAAGTTCGGAGATGCCATCGCAGCCTGAAATAATAGCCGAAAAATCATTAAATAAACAATTGAACGAAACAACTTTATTTTTGTGCGCAGACACTATGGGGATTTATTTTGCAATTGATGATTCATCGACTGGAAGAGTGAGATTGTAAATATGTAAATAGAGGGGAATGGGGAAAAAATCATCTTCAGGGGGCGATAAAAACTTATCAACGCAAAGGAGATAACTGTCTGCTGACTGAAAAAACCATTTGCTTGGATTGTTTGACGTGCTTCAAGCCTTAATCACCAATTTCCTCAGCTTCCGATGTTCCCTAAATTTTTTTTTGACAAAATGGATGAGAGCGGATGAAAATAAATTGACAAAATTTACTTCGTAAACAGAACTGCCTCCAATCACCCAAATCTTCTCGACTTGATCCTTCAGCGGCCCCTTAGAAATCATGTCAATAGCCGCAGGAATGCTCTTGCAGGCGATGGCCTCGTCCCCAAGGTCCCTGTGCAGAAAAAAAATCAGGAATGCAGGCATTCCCCTGGAGATTCGCTGGCAGGAACAGACGAGTCATCTTACTCACAAGTTCTGACTAGTTAAGACAATGTTTATCCTGTTCTCAAGGGGTCGGTACTTTTTTGGGATGCACTCCCAGGTCCTTCTGCCCATCAACACCACATTTTGCTTGCTGGCATCCTTGGTAGTCGTCGTCATGTCAGTGAAGTACTGCATCTCTGTCCTGTTGAGTGGAGGAAAAAGTGATTACTTAGCCATCATTCTGTCGCAGATTAATGATTACCGAGTACTAATTATCAATTTTAATGCATTAAACGTACTTTAATTTCCATGGCAGACGTCCGTCCACCCCGATGCCGCCCTTGTCGCAGGCTGCAGCGATCAAATTCAGTCCGTACTTCATATCAGAACTCAACGAGCGAAACTGAGTGAAATCTCTGACGAAAACAGCAAACACTGATCGAATCATGTGCTTCTTTCAAATTCCATAAAGTAACGGTTATTCCTATCTCCCCCCATAGCCACACCGCTTCATGAACCCAGTAGGGGGCAGTCCGGAGTCGCCAATTTTCCATTGGCCGTGAATATTGTGTAAACAAAGCAGCAGTGCACATTATTTTTGCAAATATCCCGAGAATGAAAAGGTCTACACGAATTTCCGACAAAAACGTTTTTGGAGCTCTGGAAATTTCGCATAAAAAAGACTAGACGAGAAATTCTCGTAAACCGAAGGATAATGAAGATATAATCCAAAATTTGGGTTCAGGTTTTGGGGCTGACACTTTTAATGAGAAGTAATGACTGAAAGTATCATCAAAATAGTCGCTAATTGTCAGCATGGGAAATGGGAAGCCAGAGAATTTAGAGGTTAGTATTCCTGGGCAAAATCTAATCTTCAATTGTAATTATTTACAATTGTATAATTTTTCGCTGTTTCTTCCGTTGGATATCTTGTACTGCGAAGAAATAACCTTTTTGATTTTATTAGAAAAATAAAAAGAGAAATGATCACGAGTGATAATTCCTTGGAATTATTTTCTGGAATTGCCTCATTAATGTGTACTAAAGCAATCATTTGATATCTTATCGAATAATTGGAGAAGAGAGGCTGAAGATCCTGGGGGATTGCTCCATCGAACGATGTACTCCAATCTCACATAAACTTCCAGTCGGTCTGCGCGTGACTGTTATTTTCTTAAAGAAAATTCTCGATCACATGCTCGAGCAGTAGTGTTAGCAACCAGTGGCAACCAGTGTTGTCGACTCCAAATGGAACGTGTCAACAGTCGTCCTTAGTTTTGAATGAAAAATTAATCACCCCGAGTGGTGAGTGAAATGAAAATGAGTACGTGACAGTCGACGATGACGGGCCAACGTACTTTCCCAGTTATCAGTGAAAACATGTGGACCTAAATCTAACCTCATTAACCTCTAATTTCGCATCAAAAATCGCCACAATACCTGACAAATCAGGCAAAGCCAGACTCTCCATCCGACTTCATTAAATAAAAGTGTAAATAAATAGTAGAAATAATCAGTGACAATGAATTTCCGGAAGAAAATTTGGCCAAAGTGCGCTGGGGATGCTGCATCAATGGTGTTCACTCTGATAATAGTTCCAGTTGTCTACTGGTTCGAGCTCTGGGTGGTCCTACCCCAGCTCTTTCCCCCAGGATCTCTCCTCTATCTCTTTCACTTCACTCTGGGTACCTTCATCCTCATCAATATTGTCGGGAACTTCACGTACACTGTCCTCAGCGACACGAGCATCAGATCAGTAATGCTCCCAGTGAGCAGGGCAAAGATAAAGGAGGGCTGGAGATTCTGTGCATCCTGCGAGGCCATAGCTCCCCCTCGATCCTGGCACTGTCAGACCTGCAACATCTGCATTCTGAAGAGGGATCATCACTGCGTGTTCACTGGCTGCTGTGTCGGCCACTTCAATCATCGTTACTTCCTCATGTTCGTCCTCTACTTGTTCATCGCCACTGTCTACAGCTTCTATTACAATAATTACTTCATCTGGGGGAGAATTGAGTTTCACTTTCCCATGACAATTGCCAAAATGATCTTTCCACTGGCCTTCTTCGTCTTCGGATTGGACTACTCAATGGATCAATTCTACCTCATGCTGTATGTAGTTTCAGTTGTCGGCATGGGCTTCACTGGAGTCCTGTCGGTTTATCATTTCCATCTGGTGTTCACTGGTGGCGTTGCTCACGAACGGGCCAAGAGTAATTCAAGGTACAATCTTGGGTGGAGGCAGAATTTCAAGGATGTCTTTGGAGAGCGTTGGTATGTCACTTGGATCCTCCCTTATTTCGAGTCCAGGCTCCTTGGAGATGGAGTCAACTGGAGGACTGCTGCTTCGTGGAGAGAAAACTCGAAGAATAGATAAAGCAAGTGATGATTAAATTTTCCGTTAATCCATGGACGCACTTTAAGAAACCAATAGATAATCTGTTCGCGAATTCCCTGGGAAATTTCATTGGAATTCTGTTGGAAATCTGGTGATAAATCCGGATTATTCTGAATGATTCTACTGGACAAGGGATTTTTTTTATTGGAGATTTTTATGGACTGTCAAAAAGCTTCTCATGTTATTGAACTGTATTTCCATTCGGTTTTCCATTTTTGGACTTGTATTGTTCAATAATCTCTTCATGAGCTTGTATGACTGTGGACTGAAGTGTTGGATATTTGTGTAAATAAAGGTGTTTGTAAACAAAAGGCAAACGTCGGATTATAATATCAAGTGTATTAAACAAATGCCAAATATCGATTTAGTCTTGGGAGTTTAGTCTGTAGTGCGTACCGGCAGTATTGCCCTGTAGTTTTTCAATTATTGCATTTGTAATTGAGGACTTGAAGGATCATGCAGAAGATCACTGTGGAATCAATTGTTGACCACTTCAGAGTTTATGTAAATCAACTGTTGTGTACATAAAATAAAAATTATTGATTGTAATTTGTAGCTAATCTTGACTCGCTTTCAATGGTTTACTGAGGTATTTATGAAGCCTTCGTCTAACCGAATGAATTTACAGATTAATTGTCGATATTTGGGCAAGTTAGCGGTTCCTACAAATCCTGCGAGGGCTATTTCTTCAATTTCTTGGATCATTCCCACGTGTAGATCTCTCAATGCGCCAGTTTCGAAGGTCTGCCAACTAGTCTACTTAGAATTTCTTGACATAACCTCTAATTTATTTGTTCTCTGCAATAATTTCCACAGTTTCAATATTTATTTTCCTATGAATATTCATTAACAATTTAATTTAATCCCACAATTGGGAAAAATATCACATACACTTCAGTTATCAATAATAATTATCCTAAGTTAATAAAGTTACTCTGGAGCGACGCCCTTCAGATAATAAATCCAATTGACATGGCAGACTTCTGGATCACTGCAATAAACTACCAGTTTTCCAGTAATGGGACTCGACACCTGTTCATCATCTTCATCGTCCCTGGAGGCTGTGAAGCTCACGACAATATTGACAGTTTGTCGAGACTCGATAACACTCGCTGGAGATGCAGTGGAAAACGAATTCGTAGGCTCCACGACATACTGGAACGTCTTAACTTCATTGAAAACATTCTTGAAAGGCAGGATCAGCTGTTTCTTCGTAGTCAACGTAAAAGGTCCTTGAGCTTTCGGTAGACTGGCTTTACCAACGACAGGATAAACGATTTCCCCAGCTGTTGTCGATGCTGCAGTTATATTCCTCTCGATCCTCCCAATACTCCAGGGCTCGTAAGTCACTTCCACAGGCTTCTCTCCTCCGGAATCGATGGAAATCCTGTTCTCTTCGCAGGTTAATGGCTCCTCGACTCTAATAACGAATTCTGCAGTGGCTCTACTGGAATTCTTCACTGAAATGTAGAATTTTTTTGACATACCCAATGTCGTAGACACGCTTGTCGGTTTTTCTGGAGCTGGAGGAAGAGATTTCAACTGCAGCTCGTAAGGAAAGACTCCCAGTTCCTCACTAATGACTTCAAATAATCCTCTGGATTCCCCAGGAAACATGGGAAGATATTGAATTACAATTTTATCCACTGATCTGGGGGAAAGAGTCTTGGGAATTCCTTCGATGACGAGGTCCAATGAATTGTCACACTTCACTGAAGAATAATTGACAGGTTTATCTTCGAGTGGATTAACAATCTCCAGTGAATAATTCTTCAGAGTTCTTGCGGTTGTTAACAATTCAATTGTTTTGATGACTTCCGGCCTCGTGACCTTATACTCAACTTCATAAAATTGATATTCACCTTCTGAATTTGTAAATAACACTCTAAAGTTCAAAGTAGATTCATTGAAACAGTGAAAGACAGCCTGGTAACTTCGTCTGCCTCTAGCATTGACATCGATTTTATCATTTCCAGTGAACGTAAATACTTCATTCCCACTGGAGCTCATTAACTCAATATTCGTCTTGAAATGTTGAGTTTTATCGCTCCAATTCTCCACTGAAAATAATTCCGTGTGCTTCTTCTTCGCAGGAACTTCACGAACAAGAGTTCCAAGAGGTTCTGGAGGTGAGCTGGAGCCTTTTAGCTCATAAATCTTCACCTCCTTCTGCTCCAGTGATCTAACAATAACTTTCCCCTCGTGATAATGACTCCCGGGAGTCATAATTAAAGGTAAATATTTAATGACAATTGATTTGGAGGATTTGGGGGGAATAGTTGCGAGTTTATCTGCAGTAAAATACTTTCCAAATGTTCCAATTTCAATTTTTTCGGGAATATCCAAGTTATTGACTAGGTCCAGGTGTTTTTGCTCCTCTTGCCGGACTGGAGTGTTGAAGTTTATGACGTCCAGGGGTTCTGGCAGCGGTTTAGAGCTTCCAATGAAGGTCACGCTAATTTTTTTATAGCTTTCCAGTTCAATCACTCCCTCCCCTTCGAATCTCCGCATTTTTCCGCTGGGGGTAAATTTGATATTGAAGGTTATGTCACTTCCGGGCGAGGAAGTGCCCTCGGTCGGTTGGACGGCGAAGAAATCCGGAAGTTTCCACTTGAATTTCGATGGGAAATCTCCCGAGTTGTGGAGTACAATTTTTTCATCCTCGGTAAAGCCCTCGGTAATTGTGTCAAATTGGATTATCGATCGGTTGAGATCGAATTCCGGTGCGAGGCATCTTCCGCGAAGGATGGCCAGGGGGAGGAAGGTCGGGCCTATGCGGGCGCCGATAATTTCCTCGAAGGAGTTCATTCTTCTTCCGGGTTTGAATTTTATTGTCATCTCTTGGGGCTTGTTCGGAGGGAGGGTGAATGAGCCTGTTGGCTGGATTCTTATTGCATTCGTTATTGATGAGCTTGGCGATTGATTTATTGTCTCTCGAGGGGGCTTCATGAAGCTCACCTCGAGCTTCACACGTGTTTTTCCAGGATTTATTATTGATAGGACTCGTTTTGTTGCTTTGCCAAGCGGCACGTGGCCTAGATCGATTAACTTGTCGTGGGGGTTGAGTAGATTCACCTGAAATGGGGGGTTTGTTTATTCATTTTGAAGAATTGACAGGAGTTTTGCTGAGTGCCTGAACATCCTGGGAATTACGCGTCGAACAGTGTCGATTTATTGATATTTTAATTAAATAAATGTTTAAGTAAATGGTTTGATTGTTTTGGAATTTAGTGGATATTGATTGAGGACATTTTTAGTGGCAATTCAATGCAAAAAAATTGAATGCGCCAGGGATTTACTGGAAAGACACTTGAGCTCGATTATAAATTAATATTATTTAAGGTATTGACTGGTACTTTATGGGAAATTCCTTCGCCTCTGAGGGTTATTCTCTTATCAGTCGTCGAGTTGATTCTGAATGTCACATGCTCTTCATACTTCTGTTCCTCCACAGGTTGGAAATAAATTGGCACTGACACTGGATTACGAGGAAGAACTGCTTGGGACAGTGAGGAACTATTAACCTTGAATTTCTGCAAATCTTCTGCTTGCACTTCCAGTCTGATTAATCAAATAAAAATTAATGAGCACTTTTGCAGGCATGAAAAGCACCTGATAGAGATAATATTGGAACTACATAGCAGGGGTTTCCTCATTATTTGATATCTCTAGGATCACTTCGTAGGGCTCGTCCCTGATATAACATGCCCCGAAATTATGCCTCGTGAAACTGAATTCAACGGACGGAGACTTGGCGGAGGCGTTCAATAATATCGTGAACATCGGCCCGTTGGTTATCTACAAGGGGGACATTTAAGTCATGTAAGACTGAAAAAAGAAAGGACATGAGTCTAATAATTTTGTATAAATTATTCTACAGACGTACCTCCATCTATTGAATTTAACAAGAAAAAAATTAAAAGTACGAACTCGACTCCTACTGATAAGGAATTATTTTTTCCCTTTCGCAGGGCAATTTTGTAATTTTTTTGCCCCCGATTTAGCAGGAAAATGACAAATATTTTGTTTGTATCAAAGATTTTCTCTGACAAATAATGGGTAATTATTTAGTAGATTCACACCAGAAAGTATACCCCAATTTCTGCTGGGTTCGGCTCTCGGACTCGTGTTTACGAGCGCCAATTCCCCCCAAATAAACATCTTAAAGTTGGGACCGAATATTCGCAGTGAGCAGTGTCGTGAGATTGTTGACAGTAGTTGGAAGTCATTTCATCGCGG
>JAPYZM010003536.1:0-11006 GCA_030522845.1 Psyttalia concolor
GACGTGGCTGGAATGAACCCCACAAGGTGCACCACCATGATGTTCAATGGTGCTAATATTCACTTTGCCGAATTTTCCGACCTATTCCAAGTGCATATTGTATATTAGTATGGCTCAATTAATGTCTAGAAGTGTGAAATAATCGATTTTGGTTCGGAGCCCTTCAAATGACACATTAACTTAGTTTCTTAGTTTGTAATGAATTCCTATTATTTGATAGTTTACCTGGTTTTTGTTGATTTTCAGTTATTTTATTTTTATTTTTATTTTTATTGTTAAGCTTATTTTTTTTTTTTTTTATTTTTTGCTATTGAACACATCAATGTAATGTGGCCCAGGCCACAGAGTATTTTTTTTGTACAACATAATGTACAGTAACTATATTTCTGTCAATCAATGAATCTCTCTCATAGGCCCCATTTCTTCCCCACTATGATTTTTGGAATATCGAATTACCGGTATTCGAAGGTTTTAGGGCAATCATACTGCCTCATCGGAATTGATTAATCGCAATAATCATTCCAGGCATATTTAATTATCTAAGAGGATCATGGATCCTATTAGTTCCAGTTAATACTGGAGGCTTGGCAGTCCGATCAATTATTTTACTGAGGCCGGAATTTTGAGTATTTATCTTGACATCTAATTAAGAAATGGTTTGGTCATTTTTATGTTAGTTTCCGAGGCTTTACTCGAGGTTTAGCAACGCAATAGGTTAGTTAAGTTTAGATATTTCACCGACCCAGTCGGTGGTTAGGGTAATTAGGAAAAGATCGACTCAGATTGGGTTTTGAATAGTTAGTTTTCCGCTCTTACGAGTGAGGCAAATTGTCCTCATGAGGTTCTTCTCATAGAATGGTACGCTTCGGCTTCCCGTTAGAAGGCGGCATCTAATGTAGTTTTGTGGTCTAGGCAATAAAGTTTGGCTAGAGTTTTAGTATCAGCGATTTACTAAATTCTGTTATTCCCCATGGTTCCAAGTACACCATCCGAACCCATCCCTCTCTCCAAACCTAGTATACTGCGCAGCACAAGGAACCGTCACCTCTCCCTTAACCCTCTCCTGACTTAGGTTAAGCAAATGTTGTGGTCCTTTATTTTTGTGGTTACGTTTAAGTTTGTGCTAGTTTCTCGACCCTTCCAATTAGCTAGCGCCCTTGGGTTAGTTTTAAGTTCAGTGTTGTCAGGCTTAGGGCAAAAGGAAGTACGGGCGCGAGTAATAGGCATTTCTCAACCCAACGGAAAATGTCACGTTACAGTTGAAATTTGAGATGTCTGACCTTGGTCTTCTCTATTGCGACTATCTTGTCAGGTCCCCCAACAGAATGGAATGTTCCTCACACCATGCTATGAAGCCTTTAGATTCCTTAAGGGACATAATTGGAACAATCAGCCACTGTATGGGTTTAAATTCCAAATTCAAATTTAAAGAGATCATGTCTCAGTGGATTGGGTATCAGATACATGGCTATGAACTTGACCACGGTGCATGTCCTTCAAACTAAAGAAAGTTTTCCTCTTCAAAGTTTTCCTCTTGTGGTACTTGGACGCCACCTTTCCATTAGTAGATCATTTCAGCACAGCAATGACCCCACTAGAAATTTCATTCGGTAATGCGCCGACGCGGATCTACGAGGCCGAATGTAATGTTCGCCGCTAGTAAGATTAATCATCAGAGCCGGACTGAGTTTCCCGTACGGCATTAACGTGAAGCCTAAAGTAAAAAAAACGGGTAAATCAATTTTAATAAATAATTTAATCTACTTTTATTTTTTTTTGAAAGATTAAAACAATTCCTTATCCAGGAATAAAAAACGTGTAATAAAAAACAAGACTCGCGCCATGTTCACCTTGTCGAGTGGGGTATGGCCTGATCCGGCGCTAATGCGATGCTGATCAGGCCAATCGTATTCGGCATCTCCAACGAAAACCGAGTCTCGCGTCGAATTCGGAGTAATTTAGCGGTCGCGCTGTTACTAGTTTACTCGCAATAGCAGAAAAAAGGTGGCCCTTTGTGATGCCTCGGCCGTAACTAACTAGAACAGGTAGTAACCGATGAATGAAGTCGGAGTTTCAAAAGGTGGGAACTGATTGCGTGAGATAAAATACTAAAGTGTACCATGGATTGTTTTACGTAGGAGTCAGAAAGAGATCACAGTTTGGGAGAGATACCCCATACCACCCTTTTGTTAAAAATAAGAATTTTATTTAACCGATAATTGAATTTACAGAAAGGATCCAAGATAAAACCGGGGAATACATAAAATGAAGGAGCTAAAAATAAAAGGACAGTATAATTTGTGTTGTGTTTCGACTTACGGTTTTTGAGAATTCAAAAGGGGACTGTACGATCACTCAGGTGTGGAGTCTCTGGATGTAGGTAGACTCCTTTGAATCTGACGGGGTAGGCCGATGCGAGAGCTCAATGGTTTTAAGCGTATTGGAGGCCCTGATGCTGCTGGAATTCAGGCCAGTTGATGATCTTGATGATGTTGGTGATGGTGATCAGGTCGATGGGGCATTGATGAGTGCAACAATATTGATAGAATTGTCAATCGTTGACGATGAGCGGTGGTTTCAGTTAGTTTGATCGTATGGTGATAGATTAATAACTCGTGGCAGATCATTAATTTTTAAGAGTCGTAACAATGTTGACTCACGAAGAAATTCGTGATGAAGATTTTCACAGCTCCGGTGAAAGATGAACAGAGAAAGGTTGACAGGTCTCCTGGCCTGGACGTAAAATATAGCTGCCAAATCTTGATTTTGGAAACTCAGCGCAGAAACTCGTAATGAAGACTTCCACAGCTCCGGTGAAAGATGAATAAAGAAAGGTCGACAGGTCTCCTGGCCTGGACGTAAAATATAGCTGCCAAATCTCGATTCTAGAAACTCAGCGCAGAAATTCGTAATGAAGACTTTCACAGCACCGGTGAAAGATGAACAAAGACAGGTCGACAGTTCTCCTGGCCTAGACGTAAAATATAGCTGCCAAATCTCGCTTCTAGAAGCTCCACTCTATTTCTGAGAGCCCGTTGATAAGTTGAGATGATCGGTGACGAGTCAACTAATAAATTAAAGCTGACTGATAATTCAGCTTAGAAAATCGCTTATACCACGGGGAGAGGGGGGAGGGGGGGGGGCGATTACTAAGGAACAATTCTCTGGAACAATTCCTCTGGCGCAAATGCTCTGGGATTAAATTCTCTGGTACAAAATTTCTCGTACAATTTCTCTGGTGCAAATCTCTGGGACAAATTCCAGGAACACTAACTGGAACTAACTCGACTGCTTCAACTATTGAGTGTGTATTTGCCGATGAGTTGAGATGATGGGGCCAAAAGAGTCCAGTAATGAGTCGAAGCTAATCGGTCACCCAATTGAAAAGGTCGCTTATACCACGGGGGGCGACTTCTGAGTACAAATTCTGGGGTGTACTCTTCACTGGAACTGGTGCTCATTCTGGTACTCAGGGACTGACTCTCGGGAATGACCTCGTTTGATGAAAGTTTTCGGGAACACTACTGTTTCAACTCGTTCAACTATTGAGTGAGTGTTTGCCGATGAGTTGAGATGATGGGGCCCAAAGAGTCCAGTAATGAGTCGAAGCTGACCGGTAACCCAGTTGAAAAAGTCGCTTATAGCACTCCGGGCGACTTCTGAGTACAAACTCTGGGGTGTACTCCTGACTGGAACTGGTGCTGGACCTGGTACTCAGGGACTGACTCTCGGGAACGAATTCATTTAATGAAAATGTCGGGAACACTATTGACTGCGGGGCAAAATCCACCCCTTTTCATACTAATCAGCCTTCTAAACTCCTATATTTCTGTCTCCTTTCCACTCGTTCGATTAGGTTTAGGAGACGAAAAGTCATAACGTCTTTTTCATATACACGGGTTCAGAAGGGAAAGAAAAATACGCCAGGTGTTTCTTTAAGACGACGTTCGTTCTAGCTTTTTTTGGGGTGACTCATTTCGTATGTTTCGATATTTGAAGTGAATCATCTCAGCTCGTAAAAGTGAATGTTTTAATTAAGTTTAATGTCTCAAATAGGCGCTGAGTTTTCCGAACTTTCAATTGGGAAAGAAACACCATATGTCGTTTACTTCTCTCCATTCTTGGTTCGTTTTACTTGATCCCCCCCATAAGTGATTTTATTGATTTTTTCAAATGGTGATCTGTCGGCATTTATCTGCTGGTGCGACAGGGCGGTTGGCTCTTTTCCTTATTGGCTTCTTGTTGGTGTTCCTTGTTCGGTATCTCTTGCCCCTTCCATAGACAAGTACTGCGTCAGGTGCCCGGCGTAATTAAGCCCAGTATTTCCATCTCGCTTAATATTAAAAATGGATCTCTTTTCATCTTCTATGAGCGCAAAGTCCATGGAGTGTGTTAATATTATTAAATTTCTTCTATTTTTAACGAATAAAATTGTCGTTAACTGCGGTGTCCGCAACAGTAGGTTAGATCCGCTTTGCCTAACGTAATTCCTAGTCGGGTAGCGCCCTTCACCTCAATAATTGATACATGTCGGTCTTGGAGGAATTTAACCACTTTCACGGAATCACGACAAATTCGATGGACTTCTCACAGCCGCACATTTATGTTTCCTCAATATCGATTGGTATCGATTTTCTCGACTAAACCGAACCGTCAACACTCACTGACGGATTAGCCGAGTTGTCGTTATTGAAAACTCTTTGTCATTGTTATGACTAGCTTTTACCTCACTGATATCTCACCAAACTGTAATGCAACTCTTTGATTGAATTTTTTGCGTCATGTTATAATACATGATTTTTCCACTTTTTTAGTACCATCATTTTCCCGACGTCCAAGCTTTGATACAAATCCAAAATTATTGAAAAATCTGCTACATTACTAGAGTTATATCAAGAAATGGGGGAGCGATACTATATATTTATGAACAATTGTACTGGCAGTCAGTACTAAATGTTACTTGGGCTAATTTACTTGTGAGAAGTCTGAAAAATACTGATCACAAGGAATTTGGGAGCTTTCCGGGACGTACCGGGTAACCTTCGGGAAGACCGTAATTATTTTCCATAAGTGCCGAAATTATTAGTTACAAGTTATGATTTCTATGCAAGATTTCATCATTGGGAGCGAATTTCTCTGTGCGAAGGCGATTTACTTGTGGAAGAGGGGGTGGGCAAAAGACGGTTTCTTGAACAATATGTTGGCAGAGGAGGCATATAGGGGTTCGTAAATGGAAAATTTCAAATTTATAATGGAATAACGATTAATAAAAAATTTTTTTTTCAATCGTTTCTTTTGAAATTTCCCAATACTTTTTTTTATGTAAAAATGAAAAATTCATTTATGAAAAAAGTAAATACTTAAAATTACAAATTTGACATTCAAGATTTAAACTCATTTACCCGAATGAATTCCCTCTGTACAAAAAAATTTTATGTCCATAAGAAAGCCCTGAATAAGAGGATCTCTACCCTTTTACTATCCCCTCTCTCCATTTAAAACCGTCTTTCATGAAAGCAACTTCTTTCCTCATTAATACAAAATAAAATAAGCTCAAAATAAGAAAAAAAGTTCCATTTAAAGTTGTGTTTAAATTGGGAACTTTTTACACTGTAAGGTGCTGATTGACAGATAATTGAAATGGAAATCAGTATATGTTCGGATAGCTCAGATGGCAAGAGCGCCTGACTGATAACCGGAAGGACCCGGGTTCGATTCCCGGTCTAAAAATATCTGAATTTTTTCTTCAGTTATTTGTGGACTAAATATATTGAGAAGAAATTCCCACCTATCCAAAATCCTTTCCACCCATTAATCCCACTGTCCTACCTTAGAAATGTGGAACGCATTCTCCCTACCTAATTCCCAACTGTTGAAAAATTACGTGTGTTTTCTGTATTTGTAACCATTAAAATTGGTCCTTGCGGCAAATACCAGTCTGGTACTGGCTGTCAGTGTTCTTTTGTATTTTTCACATGTAAAATTGGAAGATCGATGGAACTTACCTGTAAGTGAAGATTGATCCAAATTATACGATCTGTTTCGTCCGAAGAGATCAAGTATGGTAGTAATTCCTTACTACGCGGTCTCACAGTTTTTCCATGCTTAAAATTGCAAATTTCACTTATCATGCTTTTAAATAAAAACTGTGGGTTAATGATTCGTGTCATTATCTCCGTAGGGTGGGACCTGATCAAGGAAAATCAATTGCACATGTAAATATGAATGTGGCACCTGACAGGAGTGTTTGATTTCTTCGGACGAGACAGATTATATAATTTGGATCAATCTTCACTTACATATAAGTTCGATAGATCCTCCAATTATACCTCTCCAACTGCCAATTGTGATTTAACATCAAAGTCAAAAGGACCCTTGTACGATTTATATATGAATTTTTTTTTTAAGAAAAAACAGAATTCATCTCACCGAATTTTCATTTAAGACTTTATATTTTTATAACATAGATTTTTTTTTATTATTAATTATTAACCCACTCCTCTAGAACTACTGGCCTCTCGTATTGACTTTCTTCAATTGGGAGGTTATGAAAAAGTCTAAAAACGTTTCCGCATTCAGACCATCCAGCAGCACTATATATTTCATCAATACTCACGGCCTGTTGTCGTGCATAGGATGTGGATGCGTGACAAAAGGGCCAAAATCTTGTCCATTTTTCTAAAGGCTAAACAACTTAACTCCCATTCTGTTTCGGAAGGGAATTTATGAGACTCTTGATCTGCCTCCAGATGCTCTTTGGATTTAATGTAATTTCCTTAATGTGAATTCCTCAACCCTAATAAGTTTCTTTGCAAATGGTATTTCTAGCAGCCACCAGTTTAATTCGTCAAGAATTTTTGGTGAAATTTTCAATTTTGCTGCGTTTCCCTGAGTAATCCCTGAGAAATCCCTGAGGAATATCGTAAAGCTAGCAATTTGGCCCTTCCCAATATTTCAGTGTAAATTTTTCCGTAGTCTAGTGCTGGGCAGATAAAAACTAATGTGCCTATGAATTTAGTCAATTCTCTGATTTTACAATTTTTCAATTTCTTAAGTCACTGGATTAAATTAATAATGTTCTCCTTTTTCTTCATAGGCAACTCGATACAATATTCTGCGCTATCAATCTTAAAACCCAAAAAATTGTACTTCACGACATGGATCCAATTGACATTTTTCGATATTCGAAACAAAACCTAGTGATTCTTTTTTTTTTTTTATTTTACGGCCCTTTTTCTGCCCTTTCATACGGATGCCAATCGGCCCTATCCTCACCGTATGCAGGCGGCTGTGGATCCTACACTGTACCGCATTTGCACCCCTATAGAACATAGGAGTTGACATGGGAAACCACAGAAAAACCATGTCAGTACAGACGATCACCCTATTAGCGACCTTCCGCTCGCCGGAGCCTTCGGGTGAAAAATTCGCACCCACCGGGATTTGAACTCACAATCTTTCGCACACTAGGCTCGCACCTAGCCGCTTCAGCCACCGACGTCGGTAACCTAGTGATTCGAGGCAATGTTGTATCTCTCGGATATTTATTACATACTCCTCTTTAGTTTTTCCCATTACTAGAAAATCATCTAGGTAAACTACAGACATTTCCCTCAGATCTTACTGTATGTGACACTGGTTTTAGGAGTTTCGTAAAAATGTATGGGGTAGAGGTGAGGCCGAAAGGTAAACTATTAAATTGATAAATAGTCCCCTGATAGGAGAAACGTAGCTACTTTTGATGTGATTGTGGAATTGTTATTAAAAAAAAAGAATCCTTCAAATTCAACTTAGCTAGGTAATAATATTTTCCCAATAACCTTTGCGCAACGCGCAAATCCTTCGTCTTCAAATGAGGCGCTCCGCAAAATTCATTTAATTTTGCGAGATTGAGAATAAATCCTTTTTTACCATAGGGTTTATCAACTAAAAAAGATGAGGATAGGAATTGACCTTCACAGGGATCAACTCGATCTATTACCCCATCTGCACACATTTCTGTCAATATCTCATGAAATACCCGCGTTTCATCTGTTGAAAATATTGGCTCTGGAGGAGCTACAAGTTGGCAAGGGCGGTAATAAAATGGAATCATAACTTTTTACCACCGACAAGATAAAGGGGTCAGACGTCAAGGATTTCCATTGGTGAAGAAATGGTTTTAATCTCCCTGCAACCTTTCTCACATTTAGTGTCTCGGCTGACGAGTGCTCCTGGTCTGACGCCTCTCCTTCTGAATATTCTGACGACTGCATATTGAATTCTTCCTGGAGGGGCCCTTGCAGTTTAAACCAGCTGACGATGGCTTCCTCCTGTCTCGACGTAAATTCCTTTCTTCACTGACTGCGACCTCTGATCAGCATTTTTTAGGCAGAGGAGGTACCAGTGGTTTGGAGACTTTAGACCACTTTTCCACAGTCTGTGCTGCCTTCAGGGCATCAGTGAAGGCTGTTCTAAATAGTAATCCATCCAAATCGTCGGTGTGATTACCTGCTTTCTTAGCCACTGGATTCAGCGTTGGTATGATCACATCACACCTACTCAGCGAGATTTGATAGTGAAGATTTGCCAGTATCCAACTACAGTAATTCAATGCAGATATCATCTGTATATAATTGATGTCAATTACTGAACGTTCACAGGATTCTTTGGCTATAAGTACTACTTGCATACCATTAGCCAATGCTGTCATTGCTGCTGACAATTCAGACTGCATATAAGACTGGTACGAGTCCTTCTTCTTACCTGTTTCATTATCCACCGTCGAGTGCTGGGAGCTCCTACTAATATTTTGATTAGCGAATCTGAGGCAGAGCGACTCTAACTTGGAGTTCTCTCTGCTGTCTGGACTTGAATTCGATCTCGGCGAGTTTTGATATCTGAGACGCGTCGTGCCTCTTGGGATACGCTCAACGCCGTATTGGTATTTAGATGCATGGTATCTCTTCCTCCTGGTATGAAGGGAAGGTGATGATCTGGAGTTGTCAGAGGACTCTGAATACTCTGGTGACGGTGAACGGGATCTTCTCGCGCGTTTGTATGGTCTGGATCGGCCAGACCGAACCATATTTTCCAAACGTCTAATGCGTTTGTGGATATCGTTGTCATCCTTCTCGTTCTCATGGTGTTTTTTTCTGCAATGTCGAAGACTTCTATCTGACGAACTCATGATGGGTTCAATTAGGCAATATTACACTTTGTTATTAATAATTTCTTTAATCAAAGATTTCCTGGGCTGCTGGTGACCACACAGAAAAACGCACTGAATCTGGAGCGCCACCTATACCGACCGAATGTCCCAGGGAGCACAATAAGCACAATTTTGAATTTTACGCTTTGAAAAACTGTAAGATCGTATAGTAAGGCGTTAGTACCATACTTGATCTCGATTACGAGACAGAGAAATATAATTGGTATTTGAGTAAACAGATGAGACAGCACCTCAAATTTTTTTTTTGAAAACGAACCTAAGCTTATTTAAATTTGCTTGTATGTGGTGGGAAATTACATTTATAGAGTTAGAAACTATCATTTTATCTTTCCCGTTGAAGTTATATAAATTATATAATTTGAATCCATTATCAAAAAAATTCAATGTAACGTTTTCTGTGACCGGGTTATTCGGATATATACATATCATGTATAGAATAATTAGATAGATATTTTCTGATTTTCATTTTGGTATAAGTTGATTTCACATTGCTGATTGATAAATTAATGAAACCAATCGCTGACAGAAAGATCATGCAATGATAAGGTTATTCTCCGTTAATCAATAATATGGCACACTCCGTGTGCCATATTTGGATTTCCCGCCTCGAATATGGCGATTGTTTTGACCAATGGGGAATCATCCTTACGCGTTTCGAGATATTTCGATTAGGACGAACTTCATTTATGTGTTTGTGCTTTCATAAATAGGAAAATAAAAGTGAAATTCCCAATTCTGTTATTAATTAAGCCATTCTGATTGATTAGGATACAAAAAACAAACATAATGAAACAAATTTTATCTGAGTGAAATGTTGCTCCTCCCCCTCCCCCCTCCTCCTCCCCTCACTGCTGACAGCTGATGTCATATAAGGTTTATCATTTTCTCCAACTTAATCGCTACTAAGTCATCGCAGCGTATCCACAAAAGGCTCCGGGGCGTATCAGAAGGGACATCTGTTACAATTTATTGGTACGAGAATCTTAATCATGACGTGAATATATAATTCGCAAAAAAAAAATCAAGCGAATCAATTATTTTGTAGCGTGTTGAATGGCTGGTGGGGTCAAAGTTTCTAGGGTTATCGTCGGGTTATCGACAGGTCAGAACACGTACGCGATGCGGATCACGAAAAGAGAGAGAGACAGACAGAGGAGTGGAGTGAACCAAAACGTCCAGACGACAGATGAGAAACAGGGGGTTGCAATGTTAATTGGGAGTGCGCCGTTAATACAAGTATGCGGCGGTGGCCAAAGTACTATTCCCGGAACTAAAAATAGGTGACGGTCGTATCGCAAACAGTAGGATCAATTTAGACCTGGATCCTTGTAATCAAGGAGTCCTGAAAAGATCAACCGTCGTGTTGAACAACCGACAATCAAATTTGAAAAACTACAGAAATTTTATTTCCATTTGGAGTAATAGTAGCCATAATCGAATTATGAAGGATTTTTTATGTAGACGACTATTTTGTTGAGTTTTCAGCTGAATGGGAGTATTATAATAGTACTGTGGATTAAACAGTTATATGTTTAAATTACTCACAGTCAATCTAATTCCCTCATAGATTTTAATAATAAATCTCAAAGTAGCTACTCATACGTGAGGTTGAATAGGACATGGACAATTTTTCTACTTTTCCTTCATTATCGACTAGTTGACAACCTAGAAGAGCACCTAAATTTACCGATGCTCTATTTTTTTTTTTTTATTACGGCCCTCTTTCTGCCCTCCATACGGAAGCTAATCGGCCCTATCCTCACCCTATGCATGCGGCTGTGGGTCCTACACTGTA
>JAPYZM010003537.1:0-11244 GCA_030522845.1 Psyttalia concolor
AAATGCTGGTTTGGGTATATTTTTTGTTTTCGTATTGCCGAACCTTTGGATCAGTTACCACAATTTATTTATTTACTACTAATTTCAATATTGTTTGTGGATTGTCCATTAAAAATTTAATAATTAATAAAATATCATCCGGCAAACGTTCGGTCAGTATCATTCGGCCCAAACGTCAAAAACGCGCAACGCACCGAATAACGTTCGGCATGCCGAATTAGGGCCCAAGCTTTGCCGAATGAAATTTCTACTCGGGAATGCTCCCAATTGTGGATTTTCTCGTGAAAAACTGGATTTCGGGAATGCTCCCAATTGTGGATTTTCTCGTGAAAAACTGGATTAAATGATTTTTCAAAGTTATTCTTTCAAAACATTTGAGTTTTATTAAATTCTAGCGTCGCCTGATTCCTCAAGAGCATTCCTAAACTATTTCTCCCCTCTAACTAATTAAAAAATAATCTTCGGAAAAGCCTGAAAGCTCGCCCAAAGAAGTCTCTTCTGAAGGAAGATAATTAAATTAAGCCAACTGATAACTAAAAATGCTACAACCAAGCCTACAAAACCTTTTAAACCTCACCTCTCCCTGATCTTCTCAGAAAGAATCTCTCTCTCCCCAAAGAATAAAAAAAATCACTAAAAAGATTCTCCTCGAACCCTGACCCCGGCCGCTGTGAGTCCCAAAATCCCAGCCTCCGAACAAAAAAAAACCCATAAAATCTTCTTTTCCCGACCCCTGGAAATTCCTCTGCGATTAGTGTCTTGGACGTGGGCCCAGGTCTCCCAGGGCGTGGGTCCCCAACCGGACGGATCCCATCATGAATAAAAACCCATGACGTAAGGCTGTCGGAGGAAGAGGGGACACAGGTCCCGACCCTGGCCCAGTGTCAGAGGTGAGCGGCGCACCCCTCATTGTGTCCTGCCCACGATATCTCTAACGCGTCGTCATTCATGTCACCCGAACTCCCCCCCACCCCTGATGCATTACACGGTATGACCCCATCTAACCTCCGCCACCCACTTGTACCACATCCGGATGTTCTTATAAAGCCCGAAGCCCATTCTCGACATCATCAAACTCATGAATTTCTTAATAACATTGCGTTATGATTTCATGAATTTACCAAGCAATCCCCGCCAGAGCCCCAGGTGTGCCCCAACAGTTAAACAAATAAAAATTTACACTCCGATAATGACTAGGCCGTAATTACCCTCCCCCCGATTACAATTCAAAGCTCGAGATAGTCCGTTAGGAAGATCATCAAGACGCCCATGTGCGTCATGAAGAATAAAATAAACTCCCTCTTTCGCTTTATCGCCGCTCGTTAATGTCACTGTGATTTTATTTAATATTCCGCATTTTCTCTTTGTTGCAGGTAAGAGCCACAATGTTATGATTTATCGGTGAAATGAAGAGATCATATTGCGGGCACGAGGTGGGGTTTTTTTTTAATCCGATGGTAAGGTATTTAGGACGGGTGGGCATGCACGCGAGAAAGAGTAAGTTTTTGCTTGAGGCTTATTGTTTTTTTTTTAATGGGGGAAATATTTTTGGGTAGTACTCTAGTTTGTTCAAGGACGAACGAGAAATGGCCGACATTCGACCGGGGGTCAGCCGACAGTCGCCAACATCAGGCCAGCATTGACATTTTTATTACATTTACTTTTCACTGGAATTTCGAGGAATTTTGTCATTGGAAATTGAAGGGTTCTGAGGAAAATTATGGGATTAAACAAATTTCTATTGGGGAAAATAAAAATTCTTAACGCAAATTGGGACATCTTATCGTGAATACTTAGATTGAACAACTCGCGCGGAATTCTCATGTTCTACTCCAAATCCACGACTGTAATAATAGAAAACCCGGAGGGATTCTCACCCTATTGCCCAATAATAAACACCTAAAAAGTGCATTAAAATCGCCAGCGATTTATCGAAGTTAAATGACCTTTCGTGCTTGGACGGCCGTAAACTGGCACTTGCGCGTGTTTTATTCATGCGGAATTACACATAATATTTATTTTTTTTTCTCAAACCGACATAAGCATTAACAAACCGAGAGAATCATCGAAAGGAAAAGGTAACGCACACACACACACTGTTACAATTTTCCATGGTTCAATGGTGTAATTAAGCCGCGGTATTTCGCTTTCAATTCCGCGTACAGTGTAACGGACGTTAATAAAAGTGAATTGTATTTTTAAATGTTTTGAAAAGTGGTGCAAGCGAGGTAGCATCGATTCTAGGGTAATAAAAAAATAGAAAAGATGGCCTGGAGCAGTCGTCACGTAGGCAATTTATGGAAGCTATAACCTTTCGCGTTTTTAAAAAGTCATTGATTTCGTTCAATGGTTTTTTTTTTATCCCCTCGGGAATGAATGTGGCGCGCTTTTCTCGCCTCGAGGCTGCGCGCGCAGCACCCAACAATTATCCTTAATTGCTCGTACGACTCGGTTGTAGATGGCGTCGCTAATAAATTCTAAGCGTTTTGCTGAATAGCTTCTCAGAATGCGTTCTTATTTTCTGATGTTGCGTAATGAAACTGGTGAACGTTTAAAGGACGAATAATTGTTGGAAAATTGTTGACCGGGACGGCTATTCCATCCGCTACTGTAGATGATGTACATCTCGTTATTATCAATTAGGATTCATTGGGTCAGCCGTTGACAGGCGTCAAAAGCAGTTTTTCTGAATTTCTCGTAAAATAGGGAATTTTACAAATTGATGATGATTGAGAAGAAATTATTTTTGACTAATTATTTATTTTGTTGTGATTGTTATTTATCTATTACTTTTCTCTTACTTATTATTTTTCATTTTTGGCAGAAATCAATAATAGACAAAATTTGAAAGTTAGATTTTTCCTCAAAATTGGAGAAATTTAAGATGATTTTGAAAATTAATCACCCGGTCATGTTCGGGAAAGTTTAAGACCTGCGACTTTTTATGCCTTTAAAATAATTTCACAATTACCGTTGAGAGAAAACCGAAGAACCAAAAAAGGTAGTCCATCAAGGTCAACGCCATTAAATTCCTGAGAGAATTTTAATTCCCCCTAGAACTCCCCCGCGTCGACAAAAATCAATCTTCCGCACTTTTGAGGTCGCTCGAGCGTTAGTTAATAAATTTTCCGCGATGACAGGAATAGTCAGTACCAATTTACTCTCAATTCTCACTTAATTGCTCCAAAAGCGATTGTTGTCATTGACGTTTCAATCTAAAATCGAATTGTCATCCCGAAAATCTTCGAAAACTTCCGTAAACTGCGTCACACCTCGGTTGTAGGTGGCGCCGTTAATAAATTCCAACCGTCTCACTGAATAACCTCGCAAAATGCGTTCTTATTCCCCGAGATTGTGCAATGAAACTGGTGAACGTTTAAAGGACGAATAATCGTTGGAAAATTGTTGACTGTAGTTATTCCATCACCCACTATGAAGATGTAAATCTGTGTGGTAACAACCGTCAGGACTATTAATTCATTCATGCATTGTCACGCGTCAAGGCGAGTTGTGTGGACGGTTGCACCTGTCAGCGCAGATCGTCGTGACGAGATAACGGATAAAAGGCCTTCTGTTGAATATGTCTAGCTTCCTGTGTCGTTTCTACGATGGGAATGGAAATATTATCATTGGGTTTTGATTGCCGGCGATTTTTACTGGGTTTGCGGCGTTGCGAGTGAAGGGGGGGGGGGCACTGAATGGGGGTGATTGATTGGGTTGTCGGGGGGACGGGAAATGCTGTGCGGACTGTATTAACAATCTTGAGGTCAGAATCACTGTGACCACTACGTCAGACATGCTGTACTCACGTGTTTGACTTTGTAATGAGAATTTAATTGCGGGTAGGTCAGGTGGTGGACAGCGATCCTGAGGGGGGGGGAATACTCACTTCCTAATTGAGTGACGAGGGATTTCGGAGGAATTTAATTGACTCCAGTGCTGAGGAGAAAAGCCAGAAATTTTTGGGAATATTTACTATTTTTGAGTCCGTGAACTTTTGAAGTGAAATTGTAATTAAATAGTTCGAGAGAAATAAATAGATCGACTAGTGGATTTTTTTTTTGTAGTTATTCAAGTGGTTAATTGTGAACCAATAATTTTTAAAGACAATCAGCTGGTTTATTGAATAATTTGAAGATAAGACCGGTTGTAATGACGAGAGTACTTCAACGACTTTTTGTAAATCGCGTGGGCTTATTTTTTCCGGCCCGCTATTAGGCACTCAATCATATGTTTTGACTATTTAAAAATAGTAATAAATATTCGAAGCCAATTCAATAATTATTTTCTGTAAATCCAATTATTGAAATGGGGTAATTAAAATATCTGTCCCAAACGGTATTCAAAATTGAAAAAAAATCGTCAATTCCCCAGAATTTTCAATTCAATTTGTAAATCCGTTTTCTCTTCGCCAAACCCATCCAAAATATTCACCCAATTTCTCCAATTTTCTACAATCCCCTCGCTCCACATGAATCACGGCCGATGCCTTCACCTAGATCATCAAGATTACCCATCGAGGTGAATTGATAAGACTATCCAGTAAATAAATCCACAAAGCGTGAAAGACAACAAACGCTTCAGTAGGTCTCAATCGGCATTTTATTACCACGGATCAACTCCCTGGAGATCTACGATCCGTAGATCTGGGTTACATTCCTCCCACTGGTTATCTTATCTCTCCATCATCGCACATCGGGCTCAGTTGAAAATAGAATCGCATGACGACGTCGATTTTCAACTCCACCCAAAAAAACCAATCCCATTCCGCACCTCCCCCTCCTCAATTCCTCCCACATTGGCTTTTCTCACGGAGAGGAGGGCCCGAAGAATTCAAAAAGTTATCGGACCCAACGGACTCCGCTTAACGAATTTTTCTCCCACTCCCCCGCCTCAATTTTTTTTTCTTCTTCATTTCATCCCAAATTCTCTGGGATAGGTCGGAGAGAGAGAGAGGGCTCTCCCTCTCCCTCGATGAGAGTCGAATGATGGTGATTCAGAAGCACGAGAGTACGCCCCGGGTGGTGGATAGATATCCCAGACAGAAAGAGGGAAACCTGAGAGTTCATTAGCGAGGTATATATCCCCGACATTCCACGGCTACTCGACCTTTGGTCTCTCTCCTGGCACCCGGGGGTCAAGCTTTCGGGGCCCTCGAGTTACCGCAGGTAGCCTACCGGCGGGTGTTTTTTTAATTCTGTTTTTTTTAATACGAGGCATGACGCGCGCCTGCGCGCGCTCCTGTTTCTGTGCGCCAATGAAAGACGAAGTATGAGTGGAAATGAGTATAAGTTGGGACCAATGAACAATGAGGATAGAGTGTGACAGATTTTAGGCTTCAACTATCGAGAGTTTCGATTCGATTCGATAAATGTTCATCTACCAAAATAGGAAATAAGTTATGTTCGTGAACCGGTGATTGGAATATAGCTCTCGGGGAAATCCGGCAACGCTGGAATTGGGATTCACTCGAGAGGTGGCTCTCGTCGATCCTTCCGGGGGAGGGGAGTCGGTCGAGGCGGGAAATTTGACTGGCCGGTAATGAGTGATATTTTGATCTCGAAAGGAAGACGATTTGGGGGCAGGTCATTTCGGAGGAATTTTGAAAAACAATTTTTTATTTTTAAAATTGAGAAAAGTTCACATGATTAGCGTTATTCCAATTATTTTTCTACATCTTTTCTCCTCATAAATAATTAATGGGATTTTATTGAAAAACTGTCAATCACTTTATAATTGGAGTCAAAAATATCTGGTCTCTTTAAGGATCGACTGAACTACTTTCAGATTTTAATCTCTAGTCGTACCGGAAATGCTCCAAATTCTGAATGTTTACGTAAGCCTCTGAGTTAAATTCTGATATTATCTTTATTTATCTCAGTTTAGACTCAAGTGCAGTTGTTTCCGAAAGGTGGAATTGTTCTCGCCCAAGTGAGAATTCTAAAACTGTTCTGCTTGAGTGGAAACGATGACTCGACGTGGCCTGAAAAAAAAAAGTAAATTAAATTGGTAAAGTAAACTTGCGTGTGGTCTATTTGAGAATTCTTCCGTTAGAAGTGAATAGAAATTTTTTTTTCAAACAAAATTGAGAATAGAAATTTCCAATTTCATTATTCGTCAAGTCTTCCCCAAATGCTCGTCAAGTTTAACCTATTCTTAATGTTCAGAAACTGCGCCAAGAATTTGTGTTTACGATGCTTAATCCTAATTGGAGACGATTCAATCAGACATTACAAGGTAATGTAACTCCAAGACTTCTTATACGATCATCACTGTACAGTTACAATAATGAGTGGAAAAATCATGAATAGACCACTCATGCTGCTCAACCGTAAAGTAATCAAAGAGTGTCATAAAAGAGATCCGATGGGAGGTGCAAGAGAGCAATAAAATTGAGGGCCACTCTGTATGCTCGATATCCCCAGGCATTTTTCTATTTATGTAAAATCCGGAGGGCAATTTGTAATCCAATCATGATTAATATTGAACAGGTTACATATTATGTGAATATTTTCATCAGTTTTCGAATTTAACTGGACCGTAAAAAAATTTTGACTCAAATCTCCGATGATTTTTCATTTACATCAATAATTTTTTAAATTTTTTCATTAATGCCTCAGAAACCCGGATAGGGTTTACCAGCTTAAGATAATTAAGACATTTTAGGGATATATGAATTAATGTAATTAATTGTTCAAGGAGTTTCGGATGTTTTCCAGGGAAAAAAATGTCACAAATGGAATTTTCGGAGATATATTGGGGACTTCTAGATACACTGAGAAATTTAAGTTTTGAAAACCCGCCGACGGTCGACCGACGGTCGACCGACATTGACCCAATGTTGGCGGACCCCTGGCCGACTGTCGGCGGTTCGCCATCTCCTTCCAGAGTCTCCCCTCATGGCGCTCGTAATCTACGGACTGAAAATTGACAAGAAAATGTCATCTTTCACTGGGAAAATGAAAAACTTGCCGAGAATTTTTTTTACCGATTCCAGAGACAAAAATATTTTATTCCTTACCAAAGCGTAATTCATTTACATCAATGATTACTCCATTGCTTAAATTTGTTTAATTAAACAGCATTTCAGGAATATAGAAATTAATATAATTAATTGTTCAACGAGAAAGGACAAAATCCGCGAAATTTTCAATTAACATTTTTTTTCTGCGGATCAGTGATTTCCATTTTTATTGGATTTTTAATACAATCGAATTTAAGGTCTTCTCTCCAGAGTTACAATTAATCAATCGACAAAATTTCAGCCTCCAACTGCGAACTGCCAAATAATTTCTCCGCAACCTCTTGAGAAACCAAATGGTGATTCCCCCACCTCTCCGAAGATTCCTATCACCTCCGCATATTGCGTCGTGCCGTCGTAATCAATTCAGCAATCGTATTTCGAGAGTGTTGAGGCGCTGATCACTCGGTTAATCCTCTTAGCATCATCGCGAAATAACAGACTGCACGTACAGTCCGATAATGATCATTTTATAATGAATAATAAGGTGATCGATCCAATGACGTCACTGGCATCGGATTCTTCGCGAAGTCAGGAGTGACCAGCGAAAAAGTCTAGACTGGGAGGGAAAATGAATTTTGTAGTTGGAGTACGCGAAGCAAACGACTTCGCGAATAAATAGATCCAACTGGGCTGGGTCTCTAAACTCAGTACAAAATTGCTCGGAAAATTCGTGATTTTCCCAGTGAAAGATGACAATTTTCTTGTCAATTTTCATTTCGTAACTTACGAGTGCCATAAGGGAAGCCTCTGGAAGGAGATGGCGAGCTGCCGACAGTCGGCCAGGGGTCGGCCAACATTGGGTCAATGTCGGTCGACCGTCGGCTGGTTTAAAAAAAATAAAATTTCTTTCAGTGTGCCTAGTGGTCACAATCGTGCATTCGTTACATTTTCCCCCCTCGAAAACCGAGAGGGAGGGGAGAGAAAAAAAAGGAGGGGGGGAGGGGAGAAACGGTGCCGAAGTTCCATTACCGCTGGTCACGCGGAAGTCGGTGAATTACACGGATGATTATGCACGCTCTTCCTCTAATTCCTCATATACTACCGGTGAATACGTACCAGTAGATGGCCCGAGTCCCTCTCTCTCTCTCTCTCGTCTCTCGTTTTCTCCGTGATGGTCAATCCAGCGCGTCGCGGTATAAGTATACGATAAGTAGCTAATTTACGTTTATCCGCCATGACTGTGGGTGGCCCACCACTGGGGGGAGGGATTTCTCGATGTTGCACATACCCCAAGGACAACCGTCCATCCAACTCCGATTAATTAGACCGGTTCGATATATATCGAAAAATCACCGGTGGGGTTAATCGTTCAATCGGTCACGCTTTTAGGTACTTGGGGGGTCGGTCATCCTACGATTCATACATTTATTTATTTTCATTTTTTAGTTGCTGCAGGGACCGGAATTTATTGCTCTCCATAAAATTATTTTTGAACAAAAAAAGTGACACTTCAGGGGAAAATATCGGAAAATTTAGTTTGTCAAATTTTTTTTTGATAAGTTTTCAATTTTTTTTAAGTGGAGATTTATAAAGATCAGAAAAAACCGGAGGAAAATTACTTGTCTGGTGACAGTACACGTTTGACAATTTTTTAATTTATTATTTGACCTGAAAATTTATTTTTTTCTGAATTATCTCGATCACACACAATTTGAAATTTTGCAAAAAGAGAATAAACTCCGGAAGTTCTTTTATCGGGTGTAAAAAAATTCAGAAATGGTCTGAAAGTCAGTCCAATTATTTATTTATGAGAAGGGATTGCGGGAAAATCTGCTAATTCATTGCACAATTAATAATAATTCGAGTAATTTAATTTTGAGAGTGGAAAAGTCTTAATCTGATGCTGCAGATGAAAAAAAATCACTCGGTTCATTATTTTTACATTGACCAAGTGAATCAAACAAATCCATGACTCATTTCTCCCATTTTTGGATGTGCAAAGCCACGAGATGGCGAAACACCCCGAGACTTCCGTTTTAGGCTGCCGCTGGGAGTCATTGAGATTCCACTGGAGCGGGAGTTAATCACCTCAGTGACATTATGGAATCTAGAGCGAAGTGAGAATGTTCAATTGATGAGCGGAGAATTCTTCTGGTGTCAGTGGGTCAAGAGTTCTGTGCGTTTCGCTTCTTTGAAATACAGATCAAAAATGCCCATTCTTTCGTAATTCACCTGTCAACCGCCGGCCAACTCTTTCACACTTTATTGTCGCTCCCTTCATAATTAATAGCGATCACTCAGCATTGAAATCACATGACAAGTGTCTTAAATGTAACTCCGAAGTCAGACAATCGCGTGGGATGTTGAATGCCGGAGTTCCATTGGTTGGCATTTTACAGTCGATTTCGAGGAGTTTAAATCCCCTTTTTTTTCCAAACTAAAAGACATCCATCTTTATCAAAGTCGTCTGAAGATCCATTTGTTTAAATTTTCGCTCGGGCTATTATTAATTATTCGATGGGACTTTATTGACCATTTTCGCGAAAAAAACAATCCATTCTCTTCAATCCAGAAAAATTATTTATTTAAATGAGGTAAAAATTGTGAGCTGATTGTTTTTTCGTACGTCACGAAATTGCTAATGAATGAATGATTATTTGTTTAACAGAAATTATTTTATCGAATCGGACTATTTAATTATCGATAAAAATATCGCAAGCGAATGTGAATGACAGAATAGTAACAAATGTTTTTGGTTCCAACTGATTTAAAGTAATTCCAAATGATTTCCAATTCCCCTGACTCCAGTGGAGACTGACAGAATGACTTTACCACTGAAAACCCCCTCTATCGGGTGCCCTTGAACTATCCTCTCATATTTCTTTTGAAACCGACGATTTTCAAGATGACGTCTCACTTTATGAATTCGTGCCACTGTCGAGGTGAGGCAAAGTGGTCTGCTTTTTCATTCAACCCCGAGGTGGATACTGGGTACTTTTCATGGACAGAATCCCGCTATCAACCCATAGCATCTGGCGTGATGACTGTGAAAGCCACGTCACGTACAAAACGCACTTCCACCGTTTTACCTCACATTTTTTTTTTATCTGATTCCTCTTCTTTAGGTTAAAATCATCTCTCAGTTTAGCTGCCACCGCGAAATTATCCACGACCTTCTTCATCCCATTTCACCGGTGGATACGACCAAAGAAATCCGTTGAGATGTGCCAGAACGGAACAATAGAGGATTTTTTTCCCTCGCATTCTGCTCTGACGATGGTCTAGGTGGTCTGTGGTTATTGGCTGCACACGGTGGTTACCATTCTTTTTTTGTTGTTATTCTTTGGTTTTTTTTTTCGTCAATTTTTCCGCGCTCTGTTAGGAAACATCGGTGTTACAGGTTTAAGGCTGGCTCTTATATTCATGGACTGGAAACTGAGGAAAGTGTATGGTACATTTATGGATATGACTGTTATTTTTCATCATCTCGCGGGAAATGTTCGTCATCAATCATTTGTTGAGGTTAAATGTTCATTTTAATGTCGCGAGTGACTTTTACTATCTGACGTTATCAGATAAATCAGGGGTGTTCGGTCATCTCTGCTTTTAAAATCTTGATCTCAGGATGACGTCTGTCATTTTGGGATTCTCTCACTGGCCATTGGCCGATGACGATTTTTCAAACTGTACGAGATGGGGGAAGAGCTGAGTTATTTTTTTTCTCAATTTTATATGAAATCTATTGTTAGAAATAAAAATTGTGGACAATTGGTTATGAACTTTGAAGATGTGGAAATCTATTAATTATTATTTGCAAAGTCAGGTTTTACTCAATTTCTTCGTTTTATCATCACTCGATACAACAGCGGAGGTAGGAATCGACAATCCAAAAAGGGCTCATCACACCCTGAAGCGAGCCTCGAAAGTCCTGAATGAGGGCTGGGTCTAGCCTTGGATCAGCCCTCTTTTAATCCTAAAATGATAACATCGTTTCAGGCTCGTCAAACGAGCCTCGTTCAAGGCTCGCTGGAAAGGCTGAACTGAGCCGCGAAAAACGAAATTTTGAGGACTGAGACGAGCCTTCATATCCATAATTTTCGAGCTTGGTAGAGAGTGTAAGGAGGGTGGTTTTGGGCTTGGGAACCCAAACTGGAAAAAAATGGGATAAGAAGACTCTTTAGGTTTAGGCATCGTGTTTATCATAAAATGGAAAACGTAAAGAATTGAAGCTGTTGTTATTTGCCATTAAACGAGAGGTTATATCTCACTAACTCCGGAGC
>JAPYZM010003538.1:0-11001 GCA_030522845.1 Psyttalia concolor
ATTCCCACCTACCAAAAATCCTTCCCGTCCATTATTTCCAATGTCCTACCTTGAAAATGTGGAACGCATTCCCCTTCCTAATTCCGAACCGTTGTATCTGAATATGCTGACCCATATTGACCCGGGCCAGCTCGTAGTTCAGGTGGTAGTGGTTACTGCGAATGCGATTGAAGGCGACAATATCAGAGCGTGAGAGTTAGGAATCCTGGTACCAAGTGCGGCTAGCTGAATTACCATAGTTTTCGAAGTAGAATTTACCTTTTGAGGGTGCTTGACTTGGAGTGCAATTCTTGATGTGGTCTCTTTCAATCGATTTGAAAATGCATTTGAAATCGGTAACTGGGATTATGTTGTTATAATTAATATTGGATGAGGCGAGCTTAGCTAGATTGTCAGCTTCCTCATTGCCTGTCACTCCGCCAGATTTCTTCTACATGGGCAGGGATCCAGAAGAGCAATATAGTGATGGGTGACTTGAAGCACGACTGGAGATATTTTGGATCTTCCTTTTAGCGGATAGGAGGAGCGGATTATATCTCCAGTCGAGTCTGGTAAATTTGAGAGCTTGGAGAGCACTAAGGGGGTCGGAGAAAAGGAGGAAGCCTTGACTCGGATTTTGTTCGACAATTTCTAGGGCTAGGTTGATGGCGAAGCTTTCGGCAGTGAAGATCGAAGTCGCTTTAGGCAATTGGACAGCTTTTCTGATGTCGAGGTTGGGATAGTACCATGATACTCCAACGTGGTTAGTGCCTGGATCTTTACTACCCTCAGTGTACAGAGTGAAATGACGGGGGTAATTGACTTTGATGAATTTGTTGGAGAGGCCATTTGGTTCGCGTGATAGTTGACAATCTATGCCGATGTCGGTGTTGAATATAACAGAGAGAGATAGTGTATCATAGTCAAATTCGTAGGAGCTGAATCGGACGCTGCAGTGAATGAGTCAGTGGAATTTGTAGACCTCAGTTATGCAGTCATAAAAGGGGTGGTGTTTTTTCCCTGGTGGGGGTGAATTAGCAAAATTGAGATGGTTGATGGTACTTTGAAGTAGACCAGACGAGATCGATATTATTTTGATAAAAATGTTTTTGGTTAGAAAGCTTACTCGGTCCTTAAAAGTAGTGAGTTTTGACTCCGCGGGAATATTTGACGGCGTTGATGTGTATAGCCTAGTGCGAGTCGGATAGCATTATTTTGGATGGATTCAAGTTGGTTCATAAGGACTTTCGTTTTGGGGTAGTAGGCTGGAACTCCGTAGTCGAGAATCGATCTGACGAAACTCTTGTATATCGATATAAGAGTCTGGTGGTTGGCACCCCACCAGTTTCCTCGGAGGAACTTGATTTTGTTTAAGGCACGAAGATTTTTTTTTCTAGTCGAGTTGATATGAGGTTTAAAGTTCAGGCGTTGGTCAAGAATGATTCCGAGAAATCTGGCGGAGCCTGAAGAAGTGATACTGTGACCTCCGACATTGGTTTTGGTGGCGCTGGAATCGGAGCTTTTTTTGCAAAAGCGCATGAGGACCGTTATTTCGGGAGCTAGATTCAGATCTAAACTGTTGAGGGATACCGATATTCGGTCAATGGATTCTTCAAGAATGGAGATTTCTTCTCCGCCTCTAGTTCCGGACGTAAAGATGCCAATATCGTCGACAAAGAGCAACATAGATATACGACTATCTAAATTTTCGCCAAGATCTCAGATAGAACGTGAACAGCAGGGGAGAGGGAACCGCCCTCTCAGGTACGCCCTTCGTGACCGCCCGAGCTTCATCCCCAAGAATATCTGCGTGAATGTATCTAGTGCGCATCATGGAACTGATAAAAGAAAAACATTCGAACCGCAATCGGCTATAGCCAGTTTCTGCTTTAGTATAGCGATATTTACATTGTCGAAGGCGGATTTTATGTCTAAGAACGCAGCGACAGTGTGTGTTTGTTTTCGAAAGTTTTCACTGATTGTTACTACTAGATTTGTTATGTTATCAGTGCAAGACCAGGTCTGAATCCTGTCTGACATTGTGGTAATAAATCGCTGGATTCAATCCACCATTAGGGACGATGTTTTATCATGATTTCAAACAGCTTTGATACACAGGATGTTAGCGCGATAGGTCTTACACCGGAGTCGTTCGCCTTGGAGATGAAGTGGAGGTATGAGTGCTTCCAAGATGTAGGAAAGTCACCTTCACGGAAGATATTATTGAAAATGTCCAATAGGATCAGTTGTGATTGGGTCAGGAGTTTTTTCAATACTAGGTAATCAATGCCGCCAATACCAGGCGATGATGCCGAACGTTTAGAGTTAAGGGCAGAGATGAACTCGGAGAAGGTGAAGGGAGCGTTCATGAATGACGTGTTTTCAGGGAACGGGAGTGGGGCTGCATTTAGTGGACAGGAAGGCTGAGAAAGACGCTCAATGGTATCGAGAGTAGGCTGACGTAATCTTAAATGATTGACTAAACCGGAGTTGTTTGCTTTGAACCAGGTATTATTGAGAACTTCGCAAGTTCTCCAAACATGTTGGATATTGTTTTTCGAATAGATGCTGCAAGTAAATGCGACGAAGTTATCCATTTTTTCTGTTTGAATGTCCTTCGCGCTATAGAAACTGCCTTATTGTATTTTTCTAAGACAGACGAGTTTTTGGTATGCAGACATTTCTTATATGATGCTCTACGGAGTCTTTGGGCCTTAGAACATTCTTCGTCCTACCATCGGAGGGTTTGTGTGGATTTTACGTGGAACTGTTTTTCTAGTTGGGGTCCTTTGAATTATTTTTTCTCGGATGATGTCAAAGAAGTATGAATCCTACTCGGACGGTTTAAGGATGTCGAATGTGGGCTTGAGAAAAAGAGCGAAGGACTCAGTAAGCTGTTCGATGACCACCTTCCAGTCGGTTTGAGCAGAAGCGATTTTAACTGTTTTCCGGTGATATGTGGATTTGAGTGTATCGAAGTTAATTAAGACTGGAAAGTGGTCTGAACCCCACGTTTCGTCAAGTGTGTTGACGTTTATGAAGCTAGGTCTAACGTGGTGAAAACAAGATCAAGATTTGAAAATTTATTCCTATATATATCTACGTGTGTTTTGCTGTTGGTGTTTTGGAGATGTAGGTCAGCAGTCAGGAAGGAATCTAGTAACTTTTCCCCGATCCCGTCGTTCTTCTCGCAGTTCCAGGATGTGTGATGGGCGTTGAAGTTACCGATAAACAACGTGTTTTCCTTCAGGGAGGCGATGTCGCACATCTCTCGCCAATAGTCCATATGTAGGGTTTGACCAGAGGTTCGGTAGACCGCTATGATGTTGAATCTGGGGACGGTGTTTGTTATTTCCAGGCCATTGATCTCTATCGTGGGTTTGTTAATATGAAGATCGGGGATTAATCTTGATGTGAGGCTGTTTTTAACTATGATGACCATGCCACCTTTATTGGCTTCTTTGTCTAGCCTAAAGACTCGGAATCTGGGAACACTGTATTTTATTGTGTTGAGGGAATCGAGTTTCGATTCGACACAAATGACGACTTCGAGATTTTCAGAGGCTTTCAAAATACTCTCTATTGCCCATGAAATCCTCTGACGTCCCAAAACATGATGTTTAGTGAGTTCGGTCAAGCGTCACTGGAGGTACTCGGGGGAGAGTCACGCGCCACGAGAGTCAGTAGGAGCTCGGTTAAGCTTTACCAGAGGTACTCGAGGAAGAGTCAAGCCCCCAAGGGTTGCTAGGGGTCGGCCAAGCGTCACCAGAGGTGCTCGGAGGAAAGTCCAGCGCCGCAAGGGTCACTTGGAGGTCGGTCAAGCATCGCCACAGGTGCTCGGGGGAGAGTCAAGCCCTCAAGTGTCATTAGGAGGTTGGTCCAGCGTCACCAGAGGTGCTCGGGGGAAAGTCAAGTGCTACGAGAATCACTAGGAGGTCGCTCAAGCGTCACCGAAGTTCCTCGGGGGAGAGTCAAGCCCCCAAGGGTTACTAGGAGGCCGGCCAAGCGTCACCAGAGGTGCTCAGGGGAAAGTCCAGCGCCGCAAGGGTCACTTGGAGGTCGGTCAAGCGTCACCAGAGGTGCTCAAGGAAGAGTCAAGCTCTCAAGGGTCACTAGGATTGGTTAGGCTACTACTACTACTACTACTACTACTACTACTACTACTACTAGGGTTGGTTAAGCGTCACCAGACGTGCTCGAGGGAGAGTCGTGCGCCATGAGGGTTACTAGGAGGTCGGTCAAGCGTCGCCAGAGGTGCTCGGGGGAGAGTCAAACCCCCAAGGGTCGCTAGGAGGTCGGCCAAGCGTCGCCACAGGTGCTCGGGGGAGAGTCAAGCCCCCATGGGTCGCTAGGAGGTCGGTCAAGCGTCACCAGAGGTGCTCGGGGAGAGTCACGCGCCACGAGGGTTACTAGGAGGTCGGTCAAGCGCCGCAAGAGGTTCTCGGGGGAGAGTTAAGCCCCCAAGGGTCACTAGGAGTTCGGTCAAGCGTTGACAGAGGTGCTCGGGGGAGAGGCAAGCCTCCAAGGGTCACTTGGAGGTCGGTCAAGCGTCACCAGAGGTGCTCAAGGAAGAGTCAAGCTCTCAAGGGTCACTAGGAGGTTGGTTAAGCGTCACCAGACGTGCTCGAGGGAGAGTCGTGCGCCATGAGGGTTACTAGGAGGTTGGTCAAGCGTCACCAGAGGTTCTTGGGGGGAAGTCGGCATGAGAGACACTAGGAGGTTGGTTAAGTGTCACCGGAGGTTCTAAGTAGAAGGTCGGTCAAGTGCCACCAGAGTCACTAGGAGGTCGGTTAAGCATCACCCGAGGTACTTGGAGGAGAGTCAAGCGCTACAAGGGTCGCCAGAAGGTCAATCGAGCATCCTGAGGGTAAGTAGAGAGGTCGGTTGAGCATCATCAGAGGTTCTTGAGAGACTCAGGCACCACGAGGGGCACTCGGAGGTCGGTTAAGCGTTACCAGAGGTACTCGGCGGAGAGTCAAGCGCCGTAAGGGTCACGAGGTGGTCAAGCGTCACCAAAGGTTCTTTGGGGAAAGTCAAGAGCCACGAGGATAACTAGGAGGTCGTTCTTTCTAACTTTCCCTGAGAAAATTAGACATTTTTAGAAATCATTTTTGTTCAGTCATTCTCTTCTACAGAATGTGCGTAACCAAGAAAATGGATTTAACGGGTTAGACTATTGAATGAATAATAATTAATTCGAATTAATTTTATGAAAAGAGAATAATTAATCTCTAGCAGTATTGAATTCTCATTTTATGATATATACATTATTTGGAAAGCATTCTACTTCACAAATAGGACAAAATAGTCCAGCTCGGCCAGCTTCTTTGATAGCGTTTTGAGTGCAATTTTCGCATGCCAAGCAATGTTCACAAGGCAAAGAAATGTAGTTTAATATTGAATTCCCGCATCGATGACACTTTGAACGTTCTAGATCTTCCACTGCAAAGTAAAAATGAGAAATTATTGAATGAATATTTTATCAACTAAATCATTAAACAACTTTCTACCTACAAATGAAGATTGTTATGTCTTCATTTTGAGCATGATTCCTTATCATAGGAATCCGTGGAACATCGGGATCATCAATTTCGTTATTTTCCAATATTATTCGTTCAATTCTTCTTGGTTCTGGATGTACAGCTGCAAAATATTAGAATATTGACAATCAAATCAGTATGGAGAAATAGTGACGTGGTCAACTAAGTTGAGTCTACTTAGCTATTTTTTGAGTTATCGAGGAATATTCGAAAATCTAACGAAATTCAGGAAAAAATGGTAAGAATTTTTCTGCAGATCTTTTCCGCTCTACAAAAAATATTCTAAGGAAATTTCACTACCTCCTGTAATTCGCCGAGTATTTCTCGACAACTCGATGTAAATAATTATTGACTCAACCAGGTGGACTACTTCACTGCTGACAGTGAACTGCACTACAGCACCCAATGAGTGTTTTGCTAAAATAAATTTAGCTCATCTTGCCAATGTCATGAGTTGGATTCGTGATGAATTGCTCAACTTGCTCGGTGGTTTTTATGATGAGTCCAATTCCAAGTGAGTTAAATGCCAATATATAATGGTTAGCGCAGGACAAAAATCGTGGTATGCTCAAGGAGCCTTCAGTGTAAAGACGAGTGGCATGTTTCAACACAGTACCATAGATTTCATCGGCGTGTGAAGGCTGTCGTCTGATAGGAAGTCCACGATTCAGGGAAGTTAGTTCGATGTGTGCTTTAGCTTGTAAATTCCGAATATTGGCTGTGGAATATGTAATCCTAATGGAATGACCATGCTCGAAATTCCAGGCCAAAATGCAAGTTCAAACAAGTCGATCTCAGGCATTTTATTACAACCCTCTCCTCCTCCCCAAAAATAATGTTTGAAAGAAGATCGTCAAAAAAAACTATCACACGTAATACCACAAGAGCTTCCAAACTATCGAGCATTTTCTTACCACAAATCATCACAAACCTGTTAATTTCCAGATTTCAACATGATCACCCACGTGAATGTGTAAGATACGGTGGTAAGCCGCGTTGGAATTGTTCGTGCGATGTTTTTTTCCGAAAACTGAGAACCGTTCAGGTCTCACTCTGTCCAACCACCAATTTTCATAATATTGAAAAAAAGGAGCGAAGAAATTTCGAATATCCGTGGAGTATTGTTTTTTAGCCTCTCATAAGTTGCCCGTATGTCTTCTGCCTTTAGCAATGCAAGGGCAATTAGTTTTCGGACAAAGGTTGATGCAAATCCCCAATCGTAAATTGAATTCTTCTGTGCTTGGCCCAATTTTGATTTCAGGTTTCGGAAAAGTGCCTAGAATAATGGTTATGACTCAGAAAGCAGCAAACTTATTTTTAGCTTACTTTTGTAAATATTGATAACATATTAGATATTATTTTATGAATGAGTCACATGAACAAAAGATTTTCCATAAGCTATTCCTGATCGATTTAGAATTCCATGATTTCACTACACTATCAATTATATATATATTTTTTCATTTCCAGTTTTTCAATCAATTGGTAATAGTGATTAAACATTTTTCATTCCTTATCCAATAGAAGATTGCAATCAACTAAATTTTCATTGAATAATTAATAAACCATTTAACCATCATAATTTTCAAATGATTATTAATGAAAAATTGGCATTGAATATTATCATTCTCCCACATAGAAAATTAACCGAGCCAAAGGCGAGAATGGAAACCATGTGGGCGAGGGTGATATAATTTCCAACGCTATGAACAGTATTTTTCTAGACGTGTATAAATATATAATATAAGGATTTGGTATAAGTATAAATATATAAGGATAATGTAAGTATAAATATAAATATAAGGATTTGGAAATCACAACCTGTTCCATTTTCCCTTCCTATTTTTGTGATATTAACCATTGAATTAATAATTATAAAAATTATGTTGTTTTATTATTCATTACAAGAATAATCCCAATATCATTTTCTCCATTTATCAGTCATTTGACAATAAAATGTGCGGAAAACACACAGAATTCAGACATTTTTAGTCTCCAATATTTGCAGCAGCCTTGTGTGACATAAATTCGGAACAATTAATATTGAATAGGTTGTCACATAACATTTTACAACCCATTAGTATTTTTTTAAAAATATTCTATGGAATTACTTTTAAATTGTAATCGTCGTTCAAAACGAAAATGCTGGCAATTACGGGTTTCACATAAGACAAGACGTTTAGTTTTTGGCGTCAAAATGGAATTTAATTCCGATTTTTGAAGAATTTCCTTCGGAACAACAACAATGGTTATTAAATCTAACATAAATTACCATCAAACCTAACAACTTTCTTCTGTGATTTTTTGTCTTTTACTTGAATGTTTGAAATTTTATGGAACTGTGGAGCTACTCCAACTCAGTTGTAATAAATTACCTGGATATAGTGGAAGAAACAATGAACCACAGCCACAGTTGGATAGATTCTTTTAATTGCATTATCTTCTCCAATTTCGAAGTCCATGTGAAGTATGGTAGGTCGCATTTGTGGTGCCAATTCCGTCCGAAAACAACTGAAGTTTCCACGTAAACTGCTTCGCTTTTGTGTGTCATGCATGACCATGAAAGAGTAATTGTCTGAAAAACAACCACGAAATATGAAATACATAGAGTGATCCAATCCGTTTAACTTGTTACCGACGCCAACACAACCCCGCTAGTATAATTACATGTAAAGTGCATTGCATTGATTGATTTTTTAAATGATTTTAGTATTTAGACAGGTTCAGATAGAGACAGACCCCGGTTGATGAAACAAGACCGTCAATCGCGGCGAAACGGGCACTCATACATGAAATGTTAGTAGGGTGAGATATAATTCTGACTGACACTATTATCCACTTCGCCCATTATCGTAAGGAATTGCTGTACATTAGTGCTTCTGGGACATATTTTGAATATAGCATCGATGTACAACTCTGTAATCCGGGGGTGTGAGGCGAGAAATCGCTGATCTCCAAATATTGTTACTGTGCCCCCTGATGGTACTTGAAGCGTCCGTATCGTTAGAATCCCACTATGATATTGGCGAATTTTTATGCAAACCTCGTCGTTCACTAATTGCTCATAGTTGTCCAAATTACTAGGAATGGGGGGGCGACTCTGCGGACGCCATCGGGCCATGGATCGTTCTACTGCTACAGATAGAATTGAGGCTGCTGCGTCGGAATATCTGAAAATAAAATGAGTTGAGTTAATTAGTGGTATAATTATCTATAGCAAGATTTCGTTGAGAATCATAATACATAACGTTACTTTCATTTTATCGGTGAGACGGCTTCTGATCAGCTCAGCCCAGCTCTCAACTACCTTACATCTATAAATTTTTTTACAACCGTAGCATCATCGCAAATTTTAGTGACTTCGGGAATTACAGACTATGTCACACACTATGTCATCAATAATGTGGGTAACTTACTCTATTGCACAAGAATCATAGATTTGTCTACAATTGTATTCTTCGTCGGTTATTACTCTTAAGCATAGTACATCCTTGAATGATTCCTTAAAAATTTCATCTTCAGCAGTACAATGATAATGAGTCCCATGGAAATGACTCTCTCTATTTTCCAGTTGATAACCAGTGACAGCATACGTCTCCATTGACAACACAGCATCTCAAATACCTAAAATAGTTATTAACTACATTCTATTTGATTTCTTCGATCGCAAATAATCAGAAATGCTATTCGTTCACCACCTGATTGAAGTGGCGCTTTTCCATATGAGCTAAATGAGCTTATGAGCATATGAGCTAATTTTTACCACTGATAATAATTCCGCCACCCCGACATAAAAAGTGCATGTTTTCCTCCCTGAATGGTAGGAAGAAAGTCATTTATGTTTAAACATAAAAAAAGACGCTTTCTGGGAGGAAAGTTGTTACTTTTTGCGCAGAGGTGGCGGGAAATAATATGTAGAATCTGAACTGAAAAAAAGACATCTGTTAGAAATTAACAGTCAGTTTTTGCTCTAATTCCGTCCGATATTGCTTTAAAAAAAATGATTAAATGTGGAATACCTGTATGAACTATTAAACTATTCTCTAAACTATTCTCTTTATTTGTGTGCTTGAATGATTGACCAGTAGAAATCATGAGATAAATTTTGTGTCAAATGATTCTAATAGGAATAAATTGAAACGAAACAACCAAGTTACAAAAATGTATTACGAATAAAATTGTTTCCATCAAAGATTTAATAAGAACGGCGGAAATAGAGAGTTGAATTCATAAATAGAATTCCAATATAAATCCTTTAGAGATCCATAAACTTCATGTTTAATTGCACTCAAATTTTCTTGTGAGTTCGCTAAAACTTCATTTTGTATTTTTTAAACTTGATTAAGGCACATGCATTGAACAGCTTACAACTTCCTTCACAGAAATAAATTTTATAAGTCGTAAGTTATTACTTTAATCAACACCTTAATAACGCTTAACGAGAAAAAATGTTACATTGAAAAAGCAGAAATTCTCATTCAAAGATTTGGATCTGTCCTAAAGATGAGAGCCATTCGATTCATGATGGGAATGATATATTCAGGAAAATTAGGCATTTTTCCCATTCCAATAATTTGTATCTGGGAATACGTAGCGTATACGTGGTATACGTGGTGTACCATTAGACGAATTAATTCTATTTACCCTCTTACAAACTCATTATTCTCTCCTCTGAGACGAATACAGAATGTCTTTTCAACATTAGGCCCACTGTTGGAACCGAACGACAAAAAATTGTTCGTCATTACGTAGAAAGCGAGTTTTGCCTCCTTACATTCAAATAGATTAATGGGAGCAAACATTTGTATTTTTTTGCTGCTCGACGTTGCAAAGCCTCACAAGATTACATCGAGAACACAGAACACGTACCTTTTACCGTTCTTTATCCATTTTACAGCATATTTGTAATTGGCAATGACTACGAGGGATTTGTTGACTTTTCGCGTCGTACGAGGCATTCCGAAGATAAAATATACTAAGCTCTGAAGAATACACTGCGAGAAAAAATCTGGATTAAGGGTGAACATTTACTGTCGACACAACACAACAAAGTACAGATTGAAATGCTCATCAAAACGTTTCCAAACCTCATAAAAGTGCGTCCTCTTTGTTGTTATCCTATTATAGAAAAAGCATGACAGTGTGAATTAGCGCAGTGTCAACGCCATATTGAATTTAGCGAAGCTAATTTCACAACGGTCAGAGCAGTGTCGCGGCATGTGATTTGGGCGATTTTTTATGAAAAGTGATAGAATTAAGAGCGCAATTCAAAAATGGTTTTTCCTTTAAAATATTTTCATTAAAATGTAATTTCACGAAGTTTTTCGAAGTTATCTGATTTATTTATTTAAACGAAAAAGAAAGATAAAAGCGATTCTATAGTTTATTATTTAACGGAAAAAATATTTACTTGAAAGAAAAAATGTTGAGAAAACGTTGATTTGATTTATTATTTCCTCTTAGAGAAACTATTTTACAACCC
>JAPYZM010003540.1:0-11000 GCA_030522845.1 Psyttalia concolor
GGATAAAACTATCTAAACGGACTGAATCATTTATATTATAATTTATGATCACAATTGCTGGCATCGTGATTATAATAATTTTCCTATAGAGCTACATTTACCTGCGTGTGTTAAACCATTTCTGTGTATATTTATATTGTGAATGTATAAAAATTAATCATGTACATTAGCAATCGCTGCGAGACATAACCTAACAATCTAGTTGTGTTATTACTATATTATTATTATTATTTATTATTTTATTAAATATTGCATCATTTCTACCATTTCTACACTCAGGGAAATAAAACCTTTGAGTAAAAAGAAAACGCATGAAGTGAATAATTGTAATTCCCAATAAAATAGAATCAAATGAATGATTCAAATTATTTATTTTTAACAAATAAAGGCTGTAGATTTGAAAATTATTTGTCATTGATATTAAAACGTCAAGTTATGTGACATACAGAAAAAAAAACAAATGAAAACAAAATTAATTTTCGACAAAACTTCCCTACGAAATGGTATCAGTAAAATTGAACGACTTTAATCAAATAACTTTCATTCAACTTAAATGAGTTTTTTCTCTGTGTGCGGATGAGTGTATTGCCACCGTGGATAGCCATATTATTTCTCCTGGCCAGCACCGTGGAACGCAGCTCCAGTAAACCGCCAGTAACATGACCAATCTTTAGTTACAAAAGAAAAATAATCCTAGAATTCACTATTACTGGACTGCAACAGTTCCCTGACGGAGCATACCCCAAATCTTGTTTCAGCCTTATTCCAATCGTCAGGGTTGACTTTTCCTACCTGGGCTTACTTCATTGCAGAGTTTTTCGAAAATTTTTCTATTCTCCCAACGAAATATACTCCACTATTAACTCTCATTTCTCAACGTATCCAGATACTTATCATTCGATATTTATTGTTATAATAGATTTGAAAGGATACAATTTGTAATGGGTAATTAATCAATGTTTTGCTATTTCAATGCTTATTAACCGTTAGTCCCTTAGAGCGACTGTTTTTTTTTATCGACTTTTCCGTGGTAGTTCATTATTCAAACAATACCAAATACTTATGTTGACAAATGATAAAGTGCTGCTATAAATCACGAATAATAGTCCCAAACGTCAATCATTCTGATTTAATAGTTGAGGAAAGAAGGAGGCATTATTAGAGAGCGAGAAAATTTTCTGTTCCTCAATACCACGAGACGACTGATAAGATTAATAGTTAAATTCCTGTCTCATCAATGATATTGACAAGTACAATTCGATTTAACAACTGTGGGGTCATAATAAAACCATTAAAAAATAATAATTATGGGGGAAGTAGGCGAATAGAAAAATAATATTCCGTAAGTACTCTAACCACCAACTGCTATACCAACATCTGGTTTTAAATGTATCTTTTATTTAAATATTTTTGAGATTGAACTGCAGATAGAATTCGCAACAGATAATTGATTTGTATCTCATTATTCTAATACCGACTTGCCGTTAGTTTCCTAGTCGAATAGCAATTCTTAGTCATTTATTTCTTGTCACTTTTGTTTTCATAAAACGACATTCTTACAGTTTGATCACCGATCCATAGGATTCCACTGAATCATTAATCGCCATTTTTTCTACTTTATTTATGCTATTGTGATCGTTTAAAGTAGCCCAACAGTCGCATAAAATTGAAAGTATCATAAAAATTACAAAAAATCGCCGGAACAGATTTTTATATTTTTATGAATAATTTTATCGAATGTAAAAAAATCGAAAAATTTTCACCCCTATAAGAAAATGATTAACCGTTTTTAGATAGATCCAATAATTTATTGAAAAGAAAGAATGCAATAAAAAAGTTAATCAAAGAATTTTCAAAGTGTCCATTAAAGTTTCAAAATTACACGATCAAAATGAATATCTAATGACGATTATTAAAATTATATTTGGCAAAGTCATTTTCTCATTCATTTCTTGAAAGGATAATTTAAGTGGCAACATATGGCGCTGTCCGCACAGTTTGAATTAATTAAATTTAAGGACTCGTGCAGTGCTGGGTGTTGATTTCACGATGATTAGCATTCGTGATAATGATGAAAGGACAAAACTGGGGGAGTTTCGATGTACGAGAGAAAATATGGTGTAAATCTGGTGATTGTTGAGACTTTACCACAATCGTCACAGCCTCACGTTGTGAAGGACGAAGACAAGGCCGCTGTCGACCGTTCACCGGTGACTAGTCGCATAAGACGCTAATAGCTGTGTTTATGGTTTTATCTCGGTGTCGGGCTGATTTCGAAAGAAGCCACGACCCCACAGCCAGACTCATGCAGATTTCATATCGCATATTGATCTTATGTTAGTAAGCCCACCACCTCAGATATCCATGAGTCAGAGTTCTATATTAATTTTTTTTCTTCGCGGTATTTCCAGGTACTAGCGAGTGCGTACAGGCGCGGAAATTGATTGGCAATTGTCAGTCCGAAATGGCGGACGCGGTTGGGTAAGACTCTGATTGATTAAAAAACGATTTCATTTTAATGCGGGTGAATATTGATGAGAGGCTCAGACTATTGTACTCACTCGATTCGCCAGAAGTTTCTCGACATCGCTGAGGGTCTTCGGAGTCGAGCTGCTGATGAAATTCCCGTTCTGGTTATTCTGTAACTGAAAAAATAGGGATTTATGTACAAAGAAAGACAAATTGCAGTAAAAAATATATCCATGGGCCTCAGTGCACTCATAAAATGCATTTAACGCAAAAACAAATTATGCATTTCTTTAATAGCCAATTTTGATTTCATCTAAGCAATGTGCCTCCCGTCATTTTATTTTCTTGAAATTATTCATCATCTGAATAACTTCATGGTCAACAGGACATGAATAGTTCGCTTGTTATGTTTTACCCCTTCGGGGCTAAATCAATTTCGTCTCGTCAAGCGGCTTTCAATCAAGCTCATATGAATTTCACAACTAAAATCAGACGAGCCAACACTATAAATTGTGAAAAGAATATTATTTCATTTTATTATATAATTATAATTTTTTTAATTCAAATTCTATTAACATAATTCGATATTCTAGCAAAACGTTCAAGAGGCGAAGACGAATTGAGAATCGCCGGGCTTTCCATTGTTTGTTAGTCATAATATAATTGTAATTTATGCCAATGTTATATTTTTTGTCTCTACCCCCATTAATTGTTCAAAACACAGATGATACCGTAATGCTTTAATTTCTCTGTGATCTGATTTTTGTTTTATTTCTCTCATGTGATTCGATTATTTATTTATGGCTTCCAAAGTTGATAATAACCGACGGGATTTCTTTTATTAGGATTACATTTTCCGAGGATTTTTTTACTAAATTTGATTGAACTGTTCGGGTTTATTTTGATCAGGATTAATTTGTTTAGGATCGGTTTTTGAAAATTAAATGACATGTAACCGATTTCTTTCAGCAAAAATATAGAAAAAACCGCGCTAATTACCACCGGGTAATATTGCTCGCCCACTTATCGCTACCACCGCAACCATTCTCCATATTTTATCACTTTCAATATGGACAAGCCAGTGGCCTAAACTATTTACCATAAAAACACTAAACTATTCTTTATAAAAACAGTAATCCTTGACATTTTTAAGTCCTTACAATTCGAGATTTTTTATTAGAGACAAATTTCGTGTTCTCTTACTGATCATTCTGTAAATTTAGTACTTTTAGGAAGCGTTTCTCTTCGTGATAATTATCGAATACAGCGCCACAATATTAATTATTGAAATTCGTTCGAATTCTCCGACAACTTCCTGAATTTTATGAATAATTAACTATTCGTAATTATAGAATATAAAAATGAATATCCCCTCACTTTATTTTTCGCAGGATATAAACAATTAAACAAATAAATAAAAAATTTCGTTTCGTATAGGTAATTTCAACTGACTTCTTCAAGTCCCCGAATCGATATTATTGAAAATTTAATATTGAAACAGCCCTCAATTGAAGATTTACGAAACTCTTAATGTCAAACCTCCACAGTTAACAACCTGAGATTATAAATCTCTCTTTCAATGGTGACTTTACGCATGATAACGTTTTTTTTAGTATTGAGGCACAAACCTAACACGTGATAACCCAAAAAACAATTGAAATAGGCACTTGCAGCTCGTTATTTTCATGCAAGACCGCGAGCCCGGCCAGTAAACTATAATTACCAGTGAATTGAGGAAGGCCAAGTCGTCAAAAGTGGCTCCAAAGGGTACTGGTCGTCCAGCAACAGTACTAAATGACGGTGTTGTAGGCTCCAAAGTTGTACTGCTGATTGTCACTGGCGCAGTACTGGGTACCGCAGTTGTCGTTGTTGTCGTTGTTGTCGTTGTTGTAGTGGTCGTTGGCTCAGTGGTAGCAGTACTGGTTGTAGCTGCCAAGGTGGTCGTAGATGTAGTACTGAAAGTGGTAGAGACACTAGGTGCAACAGTGGTGGTCGTGATCGAAGTGTCTCTTGCCAACAGAGCGTCGTTCAACACGGGGGTGAAGACCTCGGAGAGCCGATTTATGGGAGGCACAGTGATCGGGGATCTCGATGGACTCTGCTCGTCCTGTAACATAATTATGTGACCGACGTTGATAATATCTACATTGGAATCATCGTGGCTGGGATTCAACTTATCTATCTCTCTTCATTCGTTGGTTTGGTGTGGGTGGAATTGGTACTCGATGAGTAGGGAATACTTACGATGGTATTGGAGGCGACTGAGGCTCGCATCACTGAAGACTCCGTTGTGATACCGAAGATCTGGTCGAGTGGATCTTTCCAAGGGAAACCTGGTGGTGCTGTCACCTGATCCTTTGAAATTATGTCCAGGGGTGGCAGTGGACCAGTACTTGATGCTGGACCCTCGTTCAGAGCACTCTGATAATTATAAAAATCTGTATCAATTTCTTCTTTCATGAGAAATATGCGCAGAAAAACATCAGACGTATGGTACATTTGAACAATCATTTGTTAGGGTTTCTGAAACATATTTCAGGCGTGCGGACAAAGCCCCACTTACTCTAAAAAATTATTGTACATTGGTAAACGTGACCAGGACAACAACTATCACAAAAATTACTTGATGTTACCAAAATATGAAAGTATTAAATATTAGCAAATTAAGAAATTTGTATCCCAAATTCTGTAATGTTTTGTACGCTCTGCTACAACCGTAGCATTGGATTCATAAAGTTTCCTTAAAAATTGAAATAAAAAAAATGGAGTTGTTCTCCCAAAGACAATCTTCATGGGAGAGCAAATCATTACTAGCAAAATTTATTTATTTTTTGATTGGCGTCCACCAGACCGATTGCGACAATTTCTATTAAAATAAAGAAACTTTCGCCTGTAACTCTCTAACAACAAAAATCAACAAACTCACCGTAACTGAATTAATCTTAACACTAACGATCCTCGAGTCATTGTTGTTGGATGAATCATCACTCCAGTAGTTGATGAACTTCTCCTGAAACAAGCCAAGCGCCAACAGTGGCCGTTTCACCTCTATCGATTTGCATCGACCGTAAATCACGGTCCACTCATTTCTTCTTTCTTTTTTCATCTCCCCATACTTTTATTGTTTTCATTCTATTTAAATCTCTCTTTCTCTCTCTCTCTCTCCCACACATACACACACACACACACACACACACACACACACACACACACACACACACACTCTGTCTGCCAACAACAACAACAGTGCAGTACCTGTCCAATGTACACGCTGCTGCGTTGACCTCCGGCCTCCTTAGTCCTGCTGGCCTTGTCCCTCTCTCTGTCCTGAATAATACGACCACCCTGAGGATTGACGCTGGAGGGTGTTGCTGATGATGGTGGTCCCTGTGTCGTCAATAATCCCATCTCCGTTGTCGCATTCAACGATCCCATTTGCGAATTCAACGGAATATCACTCTATAAATATTGAGAATTTATTACTACTTAAGCCTATGTAGGGAGGAAGCGTTATTGTTTGCCAGAGATAATGTAAATTCAGCGAGACATTTGTGCATTATAAAGTGCGTAATATCGAAAGATGACTGAGAGAATGAATGTGATATTTATGATTTGCCATAAAAAATATGCAGAAATGAAAGGTGCGAAGGTGTGCTATGAATTTTGAAAACCTGTACAATTTGAGTGCGTGATGAATATTCACAGCAATTTACAATAAATAATGATAAGATTATTATTATTGTCGGTATATACATGTCTCCGTTATGGTGTATCATATTTCGATATTTTTCGTTGTGTCCCTGGGGGATATTTCAATGGCACTTGATTCAGTACTGTAATTTGATAATCGAATAAATTTAAGTAAATTTTTTTATTTAATCGGCATTCTTCTGGTAGAATTGTTAACACATTGCAGAATGCAAGGGAAAATTATAAATTCGGTTGTGGAGGGTTCAATGATAATGAGACGAAAGATGACATATCAATTATTTTACCCATATCTTGAATCCGAGTTTGCGGACAATTTATTAAAAAGTCAGATTTAAAAAAACAATTCCTCCGACATTTTTCTAACTTTCTTAAATTTCTCAGATCTTATCTAACGAAGAAAATGCCGTGCAAAATAGATTTTTAACAATTGTCATCCGAAAATAGTTATCTCTGACATTGTCGACGGAATCTACTGGTTCCGGAAGTATAAAAATTCAACTCTTTAGTAATATGACGAGTGCTGAAAATGCAGAGAAGAAAAATTGTGAAATTCTTAATTTGACTCATAAACAATGAAACTGCAAATTTTTGCGTAGTGAGAAGACAATAATTGGAATTTGGAGAATTTATTTATAAAAATTTAATTTTTAATTTGTTGAATTTCAATTTTCTGTCATTTTATGATCGAAGCGTGATTTTTAAATGATTTTAAGTCTTAAAAATTTTAGTAACACTATGGCTATATAAAAATCAAAATTCAACCGCGAAAAATTTTTGTAAATATTGACATTTATCCTTTTACATTAGAAAAGCCATGTAGCTTTTCAATCGGTCTCCATTAATCACTCCACAGCCGAATCACAAATCCAAGAATTTTAGTAGAAACCAGAATTCCTTAGGAATGAAAAGAAACAATAAAGCGTTAATAAAAACAATGAATTCAATAAATTATCCGCAACAGATAAAAACTGCAGAGACTAGTGTCGCATCACTGTTTGTCATAATAGTTTTTTCTAATTTAAAAAGAGAGAGACAAATGATACCATTTGATTGCTGGTACTCTGGTTACCCTCGTTACCAACGCCCGGCAATAAAGTGGGAACGTCATTCTGATTGGGTTCATCTCCGTCGATAGTGATAGCGTTACCAGACAGTCCAAGATTTAGCTGGCTACGATTACCGGTGACTCCAATAGGTAAACTCATTAAATTATCCACAATACGATTATTAATCAAAACATTTGGATTGTTATTCCCAAGGTTAAACGTAATTGGTATTGACCGGTTAGTTATGCTTGCTGTGGTAGTAGTACTAAGCGAGAAGACAACTTCTACCGGATTGCTCGGTGGGTCCGGTATTACCGTTCCATTCGGGTACTTGCGAACCAGTTTTCCATCTGGGAAGATACCAAAGATCACGTAGGGACTGTCAACATTGCGAGCATCAATCAGGTTGTCCTCGGGTCGTTTCCTCACAATAGTCTTATTGGGGTAAATTCCGTAGACATGGTAATCCCTCAGAGGAACGAGAGTTGACGAGCTAGAGCTGAATCTGGGAGCAGGGGTGATTCTGGCAGCCCCAAACCGACCAGAATATTGGGTCATTGGGGCGTCAGTCGTCACGGGTGCCATCGTGGAAGTGTTGACAGACGCCTGAGATGACGTCTCAGGCATCAACGAGGTTGACTCTGGCGTCGCAACTGTCGTCGCACTATCAGTCTGAATAGTGCTGGAGAGGGTGGTAGGAGAATCTGGGGGACTGGGGGTCGTTGGGGATGGGGCTGGGGTCTGGGTGAGCTCGTCACTCGCCGTCATTTGGGCGGTTGCTGGCGTTCGGTCCTGGAAACCGGCAAGTATATTAGGATCGTCAGTAATGGGTGGTGAATCCGGGGCCATTGGTGGGGTGGAGGAATCGAGGGGAGTTGCTGTGGTTATAAGATTTGAATTTGTATCTTTTGGGATCTTTGTGGGCTGTTCTGTTGTGTCCAGGGCCTGGGTTGTCGCGATTTGTTCTGTTGTCGGGGTAACAGTGGAATCTGTTGTGGTATTTGATATTTCTGTGGTGGGAGTTAGTGTTGTTGATTCAGTTTCTCTTGTTTCTTCCACGTTGTTTGGTAATGGAGTTGTTTCTGGGGGTGGAGATGATGTTGTGGCTTCAGGAGTTATGAGTTCAACGCTTGGGAGTTCTGACGTCGGGTTAGATGTTTGCGAAGCTTGAGTTGTTTCTGACTCTTCGAGGGACTTCGTTAATGCTTCTAGAGTTGTTGTGTCTACTGTATTATTCATTTGACCTAGAGTCGCTACTTCTATTGTTAGATTTCTATCTGTGTTATCTAGAAAGCCACCTAACATCTGAGCTGGATCGTCGGCATTGCCGGCCGGTGTCTCGAGAGTTTGTGACTGGGAGGAACCACTGTCGATGTTGAAGAGACTCATGAGTCTCTTCATCATTTCATTTAGAAACGTCTCGTCGACATCCCGGAGATTCGCGTCGTTATCGGTTGCGTTAAAATCGTGGAGGGTTGTGCTTTCGGGGAGTTGGGTTGTGATGATTTCCATTGTGAAAGATTCGGTTGCTAGCGGAGTTGTGCCGTCCTGGGAATCCATTACCTGGTTTGTCGTGGTGGTATCCCGGATTTGGGAGAGGATCTCCAAGGATGTGGTAGCGTCAGGGGTAGTGGCGAAGGCTTCTGTTGTGGATTCGACGGGGGCAGGAGGTGAAGACGCTTCCACAGTAGCAGAAGTTGTTTCGGGAACTTCTGTTGCGGTTTCAACGAACACAGAAGCTGTAGTTGATTCCATAGATGCACCAGTTGGTGCTTCTGAAGTTGTTGGCAGGCCTTCTGTGGCAGTTTGCGTGGACGCAGCAACTGACGATGATTCCATAGGTGCAGCATCTTCTGTTGTGATGCCTGTTGATAATTCGATTATCGAATTATCGAGATCGGCCGTCGTTGTTTCTGTTACCATGGAATCAATCAGACTTCTCAGGAGTATCTCCACTGGTTCCCTTGTTAATGCAGTCATACTGATTTCTGGCGTTGGATCTGTTGAAGCTGCAGACGGTTCAGTCGTTGTCGAGTCTGTTGTATCATTCACTTCATTACTCAGTTCAGTTGTAGAATTCTGGCTGAGGCTTTCAACGATATTTACATTCACTTCAGACATTTGGGAAGTGACTGAAGGGGAATCAGTGGTGGAAGCTATAAAATCAGAAGACATTTCTTCTGTTGTTGGGTCAATTGTTTCAGGACTTGGTCTGATCATTTCAACGGCTTCAGTGGTCTCTGGTGGACTAGTGGACATAATTGTGGTAACCGCGGTCGTAGTTTCAGAGATGGGGGTAACATCTACATTGGTTAAGCTATCAATCGTTGTTACTGGCGCTAAACTTGTCTCTATCGTTGATGTTGTGTCATTGTTAGCGTTACGCGTTACGTTAGGGTCTCTAGTGTCGTTATTGGTGGCTACCTGTGGAACCGTATTTATTTGTGATTGACGTGTGTCGTCAGTGGTTTGTTCAATTTCGTTGATTATACTAGCTGATTCCAGGGCCTGGTAAAACGTTATGACTTTGGGCTCGCCGGGACTTGAGACTGATATTTGGGGCGAAGGGCCGTCCTGGGAACAGAAAGGGGGTGCCGGTGCTGTACACACATTTACAAGGGTGAATCATGCAGTGATATTTATGATGGTTAACATTTAATTTATGACTATTTACATTTTTTAAATATTTGATGAATTATTTTGATGAGTTCAGGGCTTGGTCAGACACTTGAAATTTTACGAGAACTTCAGGTATTTGGTAAATGTGGGGTCAATATGGACTTCAACATCATTTTTAATGTTTGGATATATTTACAAATTCCGAGAAGGATCGATTCCATCATGTGATTCAGGAAATTGCGAACTCAAGTTTCATTAAATTTCGACATAGTTTCGAACAATCCACAGATGATTCTCCCAATATTTACAGACGGAGAGAAAAAAGAACGAAAGTTTATTTTGAAATCTGAATCACTGGGGAAATAAATTGTTTAGTTGAAATCAATGGAGGGTAAATTATTAGTTAGAGTAAAAATACATAGAACACAAAATAATTAATAATTACATTTCAGTGAATTTTACCGAAGACCATCCAGTAATTTTCACTACATTTTCAGCGCAATTTTTCGTTGTTTTTCATTTCTGCGTACACAGAGCGAAAAAGGTTTCAGCTTTCAATGAGATAGGGCCATTAATAATGAAAAGTTACCGACACTAATGGCACACATGAAATCGGGAAATTTTCGGGTTCACAAGACAGGAATTATACTGAATTCTAGAGGCATAACTTGACTTGACTTGGCCTTTGCATAAGATTTCAAATTTCTAACGACGAAGTATCTCAAAAATTTCTAGTAAATAAATAATCGCTTATAATACCCCGAGTGTTTGAAAATTATCGAGTATTTGCCGAGAGTTTCGTTGATAAACAGGGAAACTTGAGGGAAATACTCGATTAATGTTCAAGCACGAGGGGTATTCCGTGGATTATTTCCCCCTACGTCCTCCCCTACCGAATTTCAACCAATGAAAGCATGGCATTCGACATCCTCGTAGCAGTTTGTATTTTCTTGATTTGTTTGCTGATGTCCTCCAAAGATTCACCACCAAATCGCTTATATTCGTCAACCATAATTACAAATTCAAATATTATTTTGAGGTTTGTGACAGAAAATATCACAGATTATTTTTCCCATCCAAATCTTGGCCAATAGGATTGCACCATTCGACGTTATTTTGTATAGCCAACACGGTATTTCAGCGGAAATTCTTGGA
>JAPYZM010003541.1:0-10996 GCA_030522845.1 Psyttalia concolor
TTGCTCTATTAGCAACCTCCCGCTCGTCGGGGCCAGTTGAAAAATTCGCACCCACTGGGATTTGAGCTCACAACCTTTCGCACACTAGGCTCGCGCCTAGCCGCACGAGTCACCGACGTCGGTATATATTACTAAATGAGAAATTTTGCATTTATGAGAATCCTTTAAGAGTGCTTTCAAAAGATGAATTGTCCAAATCGTACTTCAAGAAATTGTCCTCGAAATACCCCTTGACCTTCCGCATTCAACGGATAGTTCCCTCCAGCTAGCCTGTGTATCCACGATCAAAATTCGGTTGGACGGCGAATCGGCCTTATTGCTATATAGCAAAACATTTAAAAGATATCCAACCATTTTGAAGGTCTGGCGGTATTATAGCAGATTAAAAGTGTCGAAGATTTCTATTGAAAGAAATAGCCATTTATACATACATTTCAATTAAATGGAATATTCCTAAATCATAAATATGCTTGCAATCCCCATAAATTCATATTACCATAAAAAACAGAGTTTATATTTTTTTTCACACTGTTTTCATTAGTACTACATCTGATTTGCGAATCAATAACACATACATATTAATGAATATATTTAGTCATCTAGTGCAAAATATTTTTAGATGAAACGTTAGACTTGATGGATTTTCATATTGCTTTATAAACAAATAGGGCATTTCCAAAAAAAAAACTCATTGTTCGGTTGAGAGGGCCAAGCTTCATATACATAATATTCCAATATAATTATGTTGATTAAAAAAATGTCAAATATTTCCAGTGACAAAAATAATCGTTCAATGATCCAGTTTAATTATACCGAGTATTAGTCACTTGTAAACATGCCTTAGATTTTCTTCAATTCTTATTTCCATGAAAGCCACCTTATTTCCCACTATTTCTATCGCAAATATTCACTCAATCCATCAGTACGGATCAACAGCTACCTAAAACACGCCGATCGGCAGCAGCTACTACCACAGTTCGGGTTCGAAATCAATAATTGAATTAACGTAGTGGTAAATTTGTTCCAAGTTTTTCTCCCGTTACCCGTTCCTCTCTATTTTTTCGTGACTCGCAATTCCCGTACTTAAAACATCTCATAAAAATGTCGCGATTACCGAATGGAAAGAAAAACTCAACCCCCAACATCGACCACAATTCAGAATCCAATGAAGAAAATTTTTTCGTTCATTCCCAATCCGAGGAACAAGACTCCCCAAGAATGGGTGACTTGCAAGGCGCTTTTGAAAATCTAACACTTGCTGAGAGACGCCGTTCAAGACAACTAAGAGCTTCAGTGAGAACAAATGAAGTAGATGAGAATATAGAAGTCACAACGAAAAATAATAAAATGAAGGAAACGAATGAAATCCACCCTGATCTCGGGCAAGAAAAACTACTAGTGAGCGAAAAGTTAAGAGCATTGAGTAAAGCCGACAGCAGTATCATGGAAAAACAGAAATCCACAAGTGAAGCGCAAGCCTCAACGGCTCAAGCAGAAGTCGCGCAGAAAAATTCACGACGATCTTCATCCGAGAAAAAGAACCTTAAACGCAAAAGCATCTCATCAAGAAGTGCTGATCCATTCGCCAGAATTAAAGAGGGAGGTAAATCGTCAATCAAAAAGTCCATCGTAAGTATCAACTCAAATAGTCAGGCCGCATTGAAAACGATAATCCTCACAGAGTCGCCAACGATCAATAATCAAATACCAACAGTTTCGACACAATCAACTCGAAGGTCAATAGTCATACACAACAATTTGCCCATTCTGACAGCGGCCACAGTAAACTGCGTTAATCCTACGACAATCAAAATAGAAGAGACACCAGCGAGACCATATATTCGCAATGAAACAACGAACTTCGAATGGATACAGGATAAAAATGCCTCGTGGCAGAAAATTAATAGAACCGAGGTTGCAACGACAATGTCCAGTCAAAATAACAATGCCAAAATATCGAAGTTCACAATTTCCTCAGTACCAGGGCCAAGTACAAGCGCCTCAATAAAATCCGAGGAATTTGCTAGTCCTCAAGTTAATTCGCCAACACTCCCATGGATTAAACGCGAAAACCTAATGCCTCAGTCTCCTATTGCCTCAGTAGTTGTTACCCACGTAACTCCTCCAACAATATCTACCAGGCCAATGAACGCTATCGTAATGAACAAATACGAGGAATCAACAGTCCATATACCGGCGATATCCAATAATAACCCCGATTTTACACGGGAGCCTACGGAAAATAGTAATTTTCGATCTGCCTCAGTGAATTCCCAAGTAATGACGGCAGGATTCAAGAAATGGGACGGATGCTCCGAGAAGTATCATCAGCTAGGCCAACACTCCTCAAAGAAACCGCTTGGAGGTAATAAATTCTGTCATATAGTTTCAAAATCATAGTCATTTGATTTCATTTCAGGTAAACTCAAAGTCATTGTCGCAGGGCCATCTAAACCGGCAAGTTCTAGCGAAACAGATCATCGACGTCAAAGGAAGGAGAAAAAAGTGGCTAAGGCTTTCGAGACATTTGCTACACGCTTTGTCACAACTGCTGTAAAGATGGGATATCTTTCTGGTAATATATTTGTATCAGTGCTTTAAAAAGAAACTCTGACCTTCACGGATTAATGCAATATCGGTATTTAAGTTTTTTTTTATCTCGCACATGACAAAATCGCTTATGAGTGTTAAATGGTAAATTATGTCACCAGCCGGTAACAGTATATTTCAGGCTGTTGTACACATGAGCCAAAAAACTCTGCCGCACATTCACCTAAACCATATTTTTCGTAAGTCATGTTCCATTCAATAAGCGCCGAAGTGTGCTTTTTCCGTGTACAAGTGAAGGAGAATAAAGAGATACAGTAAGGCATACCCGACAAAAGCGCATTTTTAACGTCCCTACGTAATAATATCAAATTGTGTATGTATCCTTCATCGTAACTAGTGGTGCTAATCCAATTTGGTAGAAGACAAACGTACATTTGGGAATAACTTATAACTCATTATGCTTGAAATTAGCCGGAGTCAACTTCTAATAAACGTATTTTAGGGAGAGATTTCTGAGTAATTGAGAACTGTGCATTGTTTTAGATGAATGTGAATATTCCTCGGCGACTAGTATAGAGAATTCAGAGCATTCACTAGACTGCAGTTGTTCATCATGCAGCAGCTATTCATCTTGCTCAGATGACTCGGAGCTCTCCATAGAATGTAGCTGTTCGTCCTGCGCTGGTACGTCTTCTGATAATTCCACTGAGTGCAGTGTTAGCGGATCCTCAAACACTATTTTCTCCGATTCAAGTACCTCAATTAGTGACATGTCATCATCCGATACTGATTAAATTTTGGAATTTAAACCGTCATTATTGTCATTCGGCGGATGTGTTTTTTACGATTTCGACTATACTTCAATTATTTTTCCTTATTTATAACATATCGTGTTAAATGTTGTGAATAAACTTACTCCGGCCTTTTCTAATAAGATTGCGTATGTCTGACGTTCTGTGCCCACCCCGTATCGGAATTTTCGTTACTATCGGACTATTCAGATCGAATGACGTAGTTACCAACCGTGTACGTGAATAGTAGTTCATTAAATTAACTCTTCAATCTTACAGTTAATTAATTTTCATTGGAACCATTCATAATAATTTTGTTAAAGATCTAAATACAGAAATAGATTGGCTATGGAACATTTGGAGAGGAGGAGAATTAAAATTGAATGAACACTCTCTGCAATCGTAACTGTATTGTGGCGCATTTGTCCTTTTTCTCTCATTCTCTCCACCATCTTCATATATGGTTGTCTTTTGCTATCTGATGATTCTCTTAGCTTAGTTTTTAGTCCACGAATGTGTCATGTCAATTTATATATTTTTTTAGTCATTTAATTTCGTCTCACTCTTCTTAATAACCATTTACATTACATGGAAACTTCGTTTTTTCTACGATATAAACAATCTGACCGGTTTTATCTCTGGATTTTATGGTGGGCTGGATTGTGATTGCTTAATATCCATCTTTCAAACTTTAACGGGATCTGTATGATAACTGAAACAATGGAAAATAATTAGAAAACTTTATACAATTACACGCTTCACTCACGGGCTGCATCCCCGTTAACCTTGAACAGTTATAAAAATACAATTCAGTATATTACAATAATGACTAAAAATGTATGCTTCATATGCTTCACATTGCACCAATTTTCGTGGCTTGTCTATTTCATGGCGATTGGATGTAAAATCCTCGCGAATTCTAATTACGTTGAATAGAATCTATCGGGTAGCTTTCACAGATACACATGTTTATGATTTACCTATCCAATACTTCCCAATTTCAGTGTATATTCGCATTTACTTTGTGCAATTGTAATCTAAAATTCAGTTTCCTCTCAGTACATGTTCAACAGTGGCGCAACTGACGCAACTTAAATGTGAAACAAAAATATCCACAAAATATAAAAACCCACAGAGAATCAAATAAAACTGTACCATGAAAATGCCACTCTTCATTCGAATTCATAACAGAGGTAGATATTTCTGTAGCATATCTGAATTACTTGGCATTTTTCGGGATAGTAGCTCATTAATTTGCCCTCGCATACGATATTTTCTCCAGACTTTTTCTCAGTAGCAGAACCACCAATTCCGACAATCGTGAAAATCACTGTGCGGTATCACGGGAAGAGAAAAGCGTTTTATGTATAACTGAAATTCCAGGGAGATGAATAAAAAATAACAACGAAACATCCCTACTAATAACAACAAAACATCCCTTGTTTTAAAATTTCAAATTGCTAGTTCTGAGGCAATATGTATGTACTCGCAACAATGAGATGCAAGACCACAACTCTAACCAATGGGGAATAGCGGCAGTTATTTTTATCTCTGCCAATATTGTCTCTTGAACTTGTGAAAACAAACCTGCTATTAAATTCACTAGACAATACTCAGGCGCCAACCCTTCATCAACTTTTTCCTCCATTTACATTGCACATGTATTCCCTCGTCATTTCAATTGAAAATTCCACATCACGAATGAGAAAAAAAGTGTTATTTATATCGACTTTTTCCCGGTCAACGTCCTCGTCGGTCTTCCAGTTCAGAAAAAAGATCCGTCAAGTGAAAATTAAAATAGTTAAAAATAACTGGAGTCAATTTGCATAGGACATGAATTTTTTTCGAATCGATACAAATGTCACTCGGCGGGATACATAGATCATAGCCATTGTCACTTGTGCGAAGTATTTCACATCACAGAGAAACACGTGCACATCACATTTCCCAACGTCGAAGAGCTTCCGACTAGAAATAACGTAAATACCCATTGCTATTTTCAAGTACTGTCACATTCATTATCCACATCAGGTATAGTTTATACATTGTAAGGTATGTATTTCCAATAATCGAAATAATCAACCGCTATGCGATGTTGATATTGGTAATGATAGCGGGATTATATGTGATATTAATTAGCAATTCCATTGTTACCATTGACCATTGAAGTGTAATGAAATGATTACCGGTGACTCACACACCTCACGTCAGCAGTTTTCTTCTGTGGTGGATAGTTGATCAAACTCCCGTCTATAGCGAATTATAAGAGTGAATTGAATTAAGTTTTCGCATGTGAACAGGTATAAAAAACTGAATAGACAATTTCTAGTGAATTTCCTAGACATATCTGTGGGGTGTTTACAAAAAATTCGATCAGTAGTTGAAGGTAAAAAATATTATGTCAAGAAACAATAAGTGAGAAAGTATTTTTAAAATAAAATCTAAATAAAATAAAACTTGTCCTGAGATTAAAAAGTGTTAACGCACAAATAAGATGGAATGTTTTCAAATAAAAATACCGCTGGTTTTTCATTGCAAGGATAAACTTGTTAATTTAATCATTGCCCGAGGCTTTTTAGGTAGGAAATATTGTGTTTATAGCGTCTTTTTCAATGCGAAGTTCCGTAAAATATTCAGTTTTAAAATATGATGCGAAAAATTGTACTGAAAACTTGGTGTCGGGTGTTGGTCTGGGCACAACTCGCAACTGGCAGTTTCAGAAAATAAATCTATTGTATGCTTTTTGTATTATACAATTTTTAATATATCTTCAATATTCCATGCTTTCATTTATAGTTAATTGCCGAGAAATGTTTATTGCATGTTCAACGAGCAAAACTAGTGTTTGTTTCGAACTTTGACTATTCGTTAATGGCAATGAATTTGTCTTTTTGTAAAATAATAATGGTAACAATATCATAACCTTGTGACTCAGGGAGAAACTGTTAAATAACAAACATCCCTCCACGAAGCATACTTTCCTCTTGCACAGACCTCGTCTCATGTCAATAATCCGTTTATTGGGCGAATTCATTCGTTGTTGGTCAATGCAGAGCAATTGTTCACAATGAAACTTTCAAATTAAAATCAACCGATTCCATTTTCACATCCATTGACTCGTGATTCCTTCAGTCCCCCGCAGGAATTTTCAGAGAATGATATGTATTCAAAATCAATAAAGTTATTTATCGCTATGTTATTCTGATGTTGATAGCAACATGATAACAACATATAGATAGCCTTGTGAAATAAATGAGCAATTAAATTACGAGCAGTGACAATCAAATGTAAACACCTATCACCAGTAACTAACCCTGATGACGTCAGTACTACCCTTTCGTCATAGATAATTGATTGCGCTTTATCTATGACGGATTTCTGCGTCATAGATAATCGGAGCGATGGCGTTAACAAATTTGTTTTTCTGTGCAATCTAATAATTAACCAACGATCCAAGAGATTATCCTCGAGAGAGATAACCCGGGGGATACTCCAAAGAATCAAGTGAAAAAGAAAATAACACCGCCCTTGCTAGGCTCATGGGTTACCCCGCAGAAGTAGTTCAATCTTCCACGACTGCGCGGAATCCCTCGGCTCTATAAAAGCATCGCCAGGCACCCCGACGCTTCAAACGCGACGATACGCGTAACTGTGAAAATGTAATCGCTCTGTACATGACAGTAAAGAAATTATTTTCTGCGAAAAACATAAAGTACTATTGTAGTTAAAACATTATCAAACACGTGTTGGGAATAACTATACTCCATACTGTTTAGAAACCCATGAAGGGTTATTTGGATAGATAATTTTTGGGAGTGATTTACGGAAATGTAAGCAGGGAATTGTTCAAGATATTTCAACAGACATTTTTGACAACTATTAAATTATACTGTGGATATTTGGCATTTGATGTAAGACATCATTGGCTGTTGAGATACCTCTCGTTTCGTTTGGCCAGTGAAGAACAACTTGATTCACGGTAAGCGACTCCTAGATTTACTGCTATCCCGGCAGTTTTATGGTTCCATAAAATATTTGTTAAAAAGTGTCGTTCTGTACCGGTCAATAAAAATGTTAGAGGAAACACAATAACGCAAAATGTAGTTTGGTTAACTGTGCTGGATTTATTCAATAAACTGCTGCAGCCAGGAGATCCCGGCTGTTGACGAATTAACCGGGCATTGTAAATTACCCTCCAGGGAATCATATCGAAATTAATACATAACCGGATGAGAAATACTAACATAGGCTCATGCAACACACCTGCAGAACGATTGCAGAATTATAGTAAAAATGAGGTTTCCCACGCCAAATCAATCAATCTCTCGTGACACTTGCCTCTTAGGAAGTGATTTTCTCTACGATTCAGTGGCTTGGAAAACTTTTTCACTATTTTTCACTAATCTAGTCCCAAGATACGATTTTGTTTTCCTTTTCTTTACAATTGCTGTAGCGCTATTCATTCGATCTTTATTTATTACACGGAAACATTTTCCGCCTTTTGGCCTCCAGTACAACTGTTTTTACTTATTTTTGTGGACTTAAACTACTCCTAACATTTTTTTGAAATTGTGAAACTGCGTTTTTAACAATTACGCTACATCCTTTTTTTATGTTGTTTCATTGAACAATTGTTATAATCAAAACATTTATTTTGAGCCGTGATAAAAGTTAGTAATCATTGTACATCTCTTGTATTTTTATTCGCCTTTCCAAATTCTCTAAATTTGGTCAAACCACCGCAAAATGACTATAGTTATATGTTGGAATATAGAGAACATCAAGTATTTACGGCACTCGGGTGCATTTTCAAATTAACTTATCTGTTGACTCGAAAAACGTGTTTTGATTCGAAAAATTGCTGAAGAAGAAACTGATTATACATCACAGAATTAACGAAATCAAGTTTTTTAGTTTTGTTTTCTCAAAAATGCGTTGTTATGATCGTTTAAAAATGAAAGTAACACTTTACTAAAAATATAGACGGTAAGAATAAAATTTAATGGAAGTATTGAAAAAAGCAGAGCTCACTCTTTAATCCTTCCTAATCGTAGGTAAAATCGCCATCAGCTTAAAAATAGTGAGAGTCAGTAGTCCACTCATTTGGTACGAAATACATCATGTATATTTTTCAACATTTGACAGTTCACTGTAACAAAGTTTTGGCGGACATGTCGATTTCTTTGGAACTTTTTTTCTCTGAAATTCTGAGGAATTTAGTAATCTAGTAACTTAGTAAAACTTAATAAATTTATGTAAAAATAAATGAAACCTACAAAGTCCAATTCTATTAGTAGAAAATTCAGGTGAAGGAATCAGTACAATTTGAATTAATTAAAACGTCAACGAATCTTGGTATTGCATGTTCATGATTTAATTGGAAAATTGAATGAGTTGGGTAATTCTTCACTCGTGTCCGTATGAATGCCGAATGAAATACTTGAATTGAATTGACTGTTATTTCCTAAAAACGTATATTTCAAATTTCAATGGAATAAAAATCCTCCACCAGGGTAGACAATAATAAGACTTGTTCTAGATGAATATATTCATGTAATACCTTGATTTGTTCTAACGGCTAATCGTGATAACTTTCAACTCAATTGAAAACAAACCTAGAATCCCGCCTAGAAGCAAATCTATTTCTCCATATCTATTTCGCCTGTGTCTGGTTCCTAATTTACCGAATTCAATCCATTAGTTCCCAAAATAACTCGAAAACATGTAGTTAGTCAGCCCATCATCACTATTGAAGAAGAAAAACAAAATTTTTCAGTCAACCTCGAAATATAGAGTTATTTACCTCATATTTTTAATATTGGAAATAACCCCAAGGTCAACGATGATAACTAATAGACCAATACGCAGTATATACCGAACATTAAGGATAAATGCATTTTACGTACAGAGTCTCCGGGTGCAATCTATGCCAGGACTAGCCTATTGGCTTGTCCCGGTGACCTACAAACGGCGTCATCTCGCGAACAATAGGTTGTCAAGGATCCATGACCTCCTGCCAGACAAATCGAGCATCAATACTATGAGCAATCATTATTTTCCATTTTTCATTAGATTTTTTCCCAACATAATCAGTCGACTTGATTTTCTCTCCCTTCAATTTTTTTTATTGAAGTGTAAAATATAATGCGGCAATGTTTCATTAGCATGAAACAAAAAGGAAAAACTTAACTCATCGATATAATTTCCACAAAAATAAAATTTAATGTAATCTAGAAGCCACCCACGCGAAACCGTCCAACCTCGGCTAGAGTATCGATTTATACTGGCATGCTTAATTAATACTACCGCAATTTTGAAATTAGTCTGAAATTCTTTCAATGTTTCAATGGATAAACCTCTGGAATAGTTTGTCGATAAATTAAAACCATTGTGACTGAATTAAAGACAGCTCTGTTTAATAAATCGATCAGTTTCCGCCCATTATTTCTAGATATGTTAGAGCAATAAATATCATCGAATAATATGTTTATTAGTTTTATTGCAAAAACAATTTAGGACCAGTATGAGAGTGGTCCATTGAAGTTAACTCCGGCTTAGCAGACTTGACCCAATCGTCCAAGTGCCAGTTTTCGGTTAAAGTATGTCTAAGGTGGTCTAATTGGATAGACAATCCCGCACCACTGGAGGCAGCCAATCAGCATCCTTAGCCTTCACCTAACCGCGATTTAGTCCTGGGAATTTCACATAAATTGGAAAAAGAAACACCCAACAAATAAATATTATCAAGAAATCCCATTCAGATATTTTCAAAACCACCAAATTTCAGTCAATTAAATGAAAATTTTGTGACAAAAACAGCTTAAAAAATGTCAACAATAAAGAAAACACAACACCTAATGTTCTCGTCTCGTTTTGTATTAAAGCTGACTAATGAATTTCTTATCAGCTCAATAATTAATAGATCATGATATTTTAATTGCTGTGAGTTCATCCACTAATAGAATAACAAAGTCAGCCCATTTATCGTCCAGAGCAATTTTTCTACGAATTAAATCACTGAAGAATAATCATAATTGCAATCAGTTGGACAAAAAAAATTAATTCTAAGTCAAAAGACAATTTTAAAAACAATTCGCAACTGTGGAAAAATAAATATAAGCATAACAACAACAATGTCATCTTGAGCTAAACAAAAAAACTACAGCTGCAACTCTCGTACCTGCATTGAATTCAGAAAACGCTGGAAAGTCACTAATATTATTCTGAAAACAAAACAGGCCATCAATGCCGAAGCACCCTTCACTGCATTTTTCTGTATTGAATGTAATTAAATTTCATCAAAGTTTTAATGGAATACACCCACTTTTTCGAATGAGGCGTCGAGCGCTCAGCCTCGAGTTAGCTGACAATAGTGAAACCGTTCCGTTTTATTTGAGGACGTCTATCGTTCATTCACTGGAAATTCAATAGAGCATATAGGTACAAAAGGTGTAAATCCGGAGATTTTTTCATATTGTTTTTCCCTCCTGGGGAAATCTATTTCCACTTCTCTCACAATTGAGTTTTCCCGCCCTGAGATGCAAAAAATTTTGTGCAGAGTATGTCAATACTTTTATCGATAAACTCATGGCTCGAAAATTTTTAAGAGCAAACTAACTTACGCCGCGAAAGAAAAAATGGCTTCGATAAATTTT
>JAPYZM010003542.1:0-10996 GCA_030522845.1 Psyttalia concolor
TTATGTGCGAATAAAACAATTTCCAGTATTCTGGCATTTTGCACCTCGATTCTAGTGCTTGGCACAGTAATTTTTATTGGACTTTTCTCTCCGTGTAGACGTTTGTTTTTTCATTCGCGCTACGGCGAGATCGCATAATCCGATCGCAATAATTTTTATCGTGATCGGGAGGTACTGACTTCGTTTAGAACTGATTAGATTGGAGGTCCACTCCCCCCACCGCTCTCGAGTTTTTTCAAAAACAAGGGGAACTTTTCAAATTTTTCGCGTCCGTGCGCATGTGAGAGGTGATCGAAGCTAATGTTGTCGTGATCGATAGATCTCCACTTGGTTAACACCTGATCACCATGAGAGTAAATCCCATCTCTTTTCAGATTTTGTGGTGTTACCGGGAAGTTATATATATGGGCCGCCGAAGGCGTTATAAACTAAATATGAAATACAACATTTTTGTCAGATACGAGTGGAACTCATACGTGTTGGAAGACCCCTATTGTTCATTTTACTTACATAAAATTGGGGCCTTTGTGGCCCATTAATCGTATTATAAGGATAGATGTGTTCTATATACATTATTTTGGAAGCCCTTATAGGGTTCTTTCATTCATTTTTATTTTGGTTTTAAAAGGTAATACAGTTAACTTTTTATCTACTGTTTTTTCCAGAATTCGTATGTAAATTTCAGCGCTTTAATGTGTAGTCTAGATAGAAAATGTGCGATTTTGAACAGCCGACTAGCGAAGTTTAGTTTGATTAGGTTTTAATTACAGTTTGTCTTTTATCGGGACAATTATTTTTCTTGTAATAAAGAGAAATGAGGATTACTAGAAACTCGATTGACTTGTGACTGAAAATATATAATTGTTCATATTTGATTCTACAAACCGATGAGACTAATAAACAATGTATTTGTATTTCCCTGTCATTTAATTGAGTTTGCAGTTAGCTAAACATTCTCAGAATATCTCCGTATTTAGATCAGTGTACCGATCCTCAACTGAGTTATTCTTCTTGAATGTTTCAATGGATATAGGTCGCTCATGACTCGATCGAGCGAGTCGCCATCAGTGAGGACCACAACAATACACAATAAGGTCGCTGGGTAATTTCCTGTCGGTGTAAAACTGACGAGTAATACTCGCGGTGAACACACGGTTTTCTTTTGTCACCATGTTTTACAACATTTTATTCCTCCTTTTCCATTATCTATTTGCCCTCAGTTGCTGATGAATAAAACTTTTTTGCTTTTCAGTAGCACTGAGTTCACTCTATTTGTTGTTGAATTCGACAATAGTGAAGACACAGGATGAATCATTTGAGAACAAAAAAGAGAAACGAGTTCAACATATCCGGACTTCAGAATTTCGCTATCATAATGTGTAATGATTTTCATATATGACCATTTTTTCGGGTCTCTTTATTCTGTGATTTTTTTTTCGAGGCCAGTTCTCGTGAGCTATTTTCCCCCTGTTTATTATTTTTTTGTTACCGCCATTGTTAATTATTGAGGATCTCGAGCACTCAGAAACAATTTTCTAAATTCAAAGAATTCCGGCGCATAACCGTTAACCTTCGCCGAATGATAAAAATTAAACAATTCAAGGATTATTTAAGACAATTTTTTTTATCGACATTCAGTTGCTCCAATTCTTTATGAAACAAACAGCGATCATCTAAACGATTTTTCAAAAATATATCACCTAAGTTGTTTGCAGATGTCTAAAAAACATTTTTAAATCACAGATCATGAATTTTCAGTCGTGCAAATGATTAATTTTTGTTAGTCTTTATGGACGCGTCCCAATTCAATCCAACACTAAAATAAGTGAGAAAATAATAAAAGTATCATCCACGGAGATTCATTTTCAGTAAAAATTACGATATCTATTCACTTGCCGATGATATCGCCAATCGTTTGCGGATAACAGAATCGATTCCGAAAGTTCAGATAAAACTTGCTGAACTCACTGGAAAAACTCCGAAATTTTATATAAAACTTCCGCGAAAATTGTTTACAACCATATTTTACTCTGACATTATAGAAAAGACACCTAATATTTATTGAATATTTCTATCCATGTACACTGAAACCAATTTTTGCGAGCCAAGCAAATTTACTTATCACATAAGAAAATCCACACATTTCCAATATAACTAATTACAAATTTACTTGTGGTAAGGAATTTTTCTTGTGACATGTACACTTACTCAGCTAAAAAAATGATTTTCCTCAATCATTTATCCTGCAATTATCGAATATGTGCCCTACCTATTATAAAGTTTAAAATTCTGGTATCCCTAGGGCCATAAAATTTCGTGGGAAAAAGTACTCAACAATTGAGTAGAAAGGGGGAGAGTGTATTTTTAATGACTTTTTACATAGCAAGTAGAACGTGTAAACGCCATCCACTATAATATTACGTCTTGGGGGAAGGCGAGGGGGGGGGGGGAACGATTAAATTATTAGGGGGATTCCGTAATCGCAGCCCTGAAATACCGAACCATCCACTCCTTTTCCATCCTCTGCTGTTTAACAATTTTCATTAAGGAGAATGTGCCCCTTGAGACTCGAAGGCACTCTTTAATACCCAACAAGTATCTGCAAGTACCCGCCTCCATCGCACTTACTCTTTTAACACCCACGCGCTTCTATACTTATACTTTTGTTTGTGTATTATTTACATGTGCGCGTATATAATCGGCATGGGCGCGCTCCGCTGTGTTTCACGCTCCGTGACGCGCATCATATCTATTTCCTGGGTATCGTTGTTGCGTCTCTCAGTATTCCTATACGATGGAATTTCTTCCTCGGTTCCCTTTTGATTAATTTTCAAATTAGGTAAATCAAAAAAGAATATGAATTGGGAGTTTTATATTTTAATTTTCAAAAATTGACAATTCTACTGAGTTTAGTCATTTGAGACGTTGGAATGAGATGGACTTTTTGTCAGCAGTATTTGTCAAAATATGGTACGCGTTCAGATTATTTTTAGTAAGCCAATTTAATTATTATTAAATGAAAACAAATTTTACTGACCAATCAGGTAATTTTTGTCGGATGCGTAGATAACTTTTACTGATCCCTCGACAAATTTTATTGACCGGAACGGTCATTTTCTCCGAATGGTCAAAACAGAATACGATTACCAAACGATTGGGTAATTTCTATTGAACTTTTCTCTCGCTGTACTGATGTGATGAGATAATGGAAACTTATGGCATTGATTACGACTACTATGACCAACCTGGACGGTAATTTTAACTGAAAAAATTACTTCCGTGTGAATATAATATAATGCATGTGGTGTTGAGTAAAGTGAGGAGAATTTGAATATCCTTTACATACTCTTTTGATAAATTAATTTTTGTCGCTATGGAAAAACTTATAGTTTGAATATTCTGGAGAGTAAAAACTTTTCCTTGAGAAAAAAATTGTATAAAGAAATTTTCAACTTGACCAAGAAATGAAAGCAATTTATTTATAGTAAGACAGTGACTTCTGAAACCGAACGTCAAATTGTTCTTCAAACAAAATATTTTTAATTAAAATTCAAATTTTTTGAATAAGTCTATTGAATAAAAATTTCGTTTGAGTTGACAATCCTCATTGTTTTTCCAACCAATTTTATGAGAAAATTCATGACATCTCCTTCTGCAGGCCATTGTATGGTTTCTGGAAAATGTATTTTACTACAGAAAATTTTAGTTAAAACCAGATCAAAATTGATTTTGTCCACGTTTTTTTTGGGACATCAATTTCTTATCATGAACAAATCGGTCTCAGTTTTGGTATACATAGAAAATCTCTTGATTATTTTTTTCTTTCATTAGTTTTGTCTTAAAAATACAGACATAAGTCTGAAAAACCCTACTCTTCCCAAACCAGGACATCAAAGCTACCAAGAAAATTTTTATATATTAGCATTGAGGAACTTAATTGGCAAAGTTATTTTCATTGACGCAGATTGATAACGAGGACATGTCTCGATGGCTTTACTAAACAATTTAATTGTGCTCCTTAGTAATTTACACTGAAGGGGTTGGGCTAGAACACTGAAAAAGGCATTGAGATTTTACTGAGTGATGCAATTCCAGGCAGTCATACGTCCATCTGATTCACACAATTAGCCACTTAAAATGGTCATCCGTATACGGTGTCCAGAATAAAAAGACAAGAATACATGCAAGAGGAAAAAAAATAAGAAGTAATTCTATCCATAAATCGGTATGTGTATGTAGGCACAAATCCATTATGACAGTAACTCCGTGAACAATAACTCTTCTCCACTCTCAGGGGCCCATTTAATGGGTCTGCGTATAGTCTTTTTCTCCGTCTATCGCATTTACCAGTGGAGGAAGCGGAAGTCGACTGATGGGTAGATAGGTCGAGCATTTTGTAACTAATTTCATGAGTAAATTGTCCGTAACATTGGTTTGGTGCACTATATCTCCACCTATTCAGCAGCGCTGGGAGGCGGAGGGTAAGAGTCAAATATCCTTATCCTCATGGTCGTTTAGCGATGTGCCAATCCGTGAACATGAAATCACGATGTAAATAAAAGGGGATAATAGAATTTCTGAATTGCCTTGTTTTTTTTTTCATTTTGTGTTTCCAGATTCCAGAATTTAAATAATTATTTCCTTTCATCCATTGAATGCCTGCACACCGCGGAAATAATTCGGGTTGTACGATCGCCTAGGGCTATACTAGCAGAAAAAGAAGTCTTAGGCTTCAGGACATTCCAATTTATACCATGGAGCAACATTCATTAGTTAATAACAACTCACCCACAATTTTAATTAAGTCCTCCAGAAAATGATCAACTACGATTATTCAATCTGCATTTGTAGCATACTTAGATATACCTCGATTGCTAAACATAAAGAAAGTACAAGAAGAGGGATAGAGGTGACTGGATAATTACAGAGCATGAACTTGTGCATACAGCCTTATTGTGCTGAGAAATTGTTCGAAGAGCGTGGGACGAATAGGGAAAGGAGTATCATTTTGGTAAATCCAGTGGAGATTTTCATGAGCATTATGTATTGTCGATTATGAGAGTGTCTACATCCACTTGCGACTGACTTAAATTACTCAGTCGTTTCGTTCTTTCTTTGAGTCGGTACTTCAGACGAATCACTGGAGTAAGGAAGACTGCGGGAAAACGCACACTCTTTAGTTGCTGATAAGCCGACAATAAAGGGGTGAAAGGTCTCGATGTCGGAATCATGCTCAAGTTATTCTTAATAGCTTGAAGATGATACCTACTGAAGTTCACCCATCCAATTACATTATTTAATCAGGTGATATGAGCGACTAATTATGGACCGTTTTAACTTTCTCCCTTATTGATAATAAATAGGGCTATAACAAATTAGGAGCCCATACATCTCGATGCATTCGGGCAATAATCGGATTGTGTCTAGAAGATATTAAAAAGAAATGTAATCAAAAGTTAATATTCTTTCATTTCAACTGGTTTTTAATTGGAAATACATCTCTATATATGACTTGAGTCAGTGGCAGTTTTTTGAGTCGACCGAATACGATTTGTTTACTCTCGAAAGTATATTGAGAGCAAAATTTCCGTTTGACAAGTATTGGCAAAAGGGATTTTTTTTCTCAGTGTAGAACCGACCAGATATTGTAAATAGTTTTATGCGCATGCTCCATCTGCAAATTTTTTCAAAGATACATACAGCTTGAGGGGAAAAATATAGAATTATTAGTATAGTGAATATACAAAAAATTGACCCAGAATTGGTAAACCGAAAATTTAAGAATTTATGAAATATTATTGAAGTCTCAACAGAGATGCAGTATTTTTCTTCAGCTTCTCTAAATAAAAATGATGGCGCCGATTTTTGGAAAACTATAGAACAAACATTCGCATATCGGTTAAGAAAAAGTTTGCACTTCAATAGTTCAAACTGGTCAGGCGCTACCGTGTATCTATATGAGGTAATCACCGCCAAATGAGTCACCTCCTGACCCTCATTGTCTGGGAAAGTAACGACGTTTTTTTCCGCTTTGGAGATATGATTTTTTTTTTCAATAAATCCGCAACTTCCACATTCGATTTTAATTGATTATGTGTCAACATTGTGCATTTCTATCACCTACGTAAATATTTTTTTACATTTCTAGATACTCATAATAATGAATTTTCAGGGAAAATAAATAAATAAAAATTTGAATTTTGAAAATTACATCACAATTCATTTTTAGTTAATCTTATAATCAAAATACATACATTGAGCTGTCATCCGAGTTGGGCCGCATTTTGGATCTATTTCATTGCTTATATTTCTCTCGAAATTCTAAGAATATTGTTAAAAAACCGTAAATGAGTCAGAGGCTGACTCATTGGACATGAAGTACTTCATATGTGAATCCAGTCCCACCCCACTAATAGAATCAGTAGATTACTCTGCGTTCATCAGTAACAATTGGTGCGCACGAAAATTGGAAACCCTCATTCTTTTTTATTGAAGCTATCAGGGAATACTCGTGGATTTTAAAGGTCTCATGGCTCAATCGCACTGAGGTAACTTTACCGTCTGTAGAAAATTAAGTTTTCTTCGTTTTGGAAAATTTTAAAATTTGACAGTTGATAATTGAAAATTATAGCTTAAAATAAAATTTATAAGGAAATAACATTATCAGTTTTATTACAGTTATTATGACAAATTACTGTAGACGTGGAAATATAGCAAGTGAATTTTTCATTCTTTCCTTTAACTGAGATAAGCGCTATTTTAAAATTCTTTTCTCCCGTAAATTGCCTCCTTCAGACCACTTTATTAAGTTCAATTTCTGTATTGTTTTTTTAAGAAAAGCCACCGAATGATGAATAGATTTTCTGCTCGGTAAAATGTTAAATTATCATGGAAGTTGGAGGAGAAAAAAAATTTAATGCCGGTTTGAGGGGACCGATGGTTTTACCTCTTGGACATAGCTAGAGTAGGTGAACCGTGGAAACGACTCGTCCGGTCCTCTGGGTCCGTTCAGACGGACACGATAATCACAAATTTCCGTTTTCGTCTCTGGGAAATGGAATAAATTTTTAATCCACATACGCACAAGTGCCACATGGTTAAAACTCGTTAGGTAACTCCAGTGACAAATGAAGTCAACTTTATGATCAGTTTACCCTTCACTTCGAATCATTATTACAAATAGCTTCTATAGCAATGTCAGTGAAATCGGAGGTGGGAAATAAGTGCATGGAAAGGAGAGAAAATTGGAATTCCAATTATTTCGATTATTAATAGAACCGATGGGAATGCTACGTGGATCAATTCTAATTAATTAGCGGCGACCCCAATTTTCCTTTTCTTTCTCTCTTTTCTGATGTCATCGTAACTTAATGCTCCCCCTAACCTTTGCTCATTCTGGTCTATGTGGAAAAATCAATACTGTACCGACTTTATTTAGGAGTCATTTTTAAGACGATCATCAGCGCTATTTTTACTAGAGTAATTTTGTTTCTTAATAAATACCATGGAAATTTGACAGATGATTATTTGAATTTTTATTCAGTGTTTTTACAAGTCCGATTAAATTTTTTCTGCAACCGATTCTATTAAAAAAAATATTGAACATTTCTTTACTTGAAGATTACACTGATAGAGTGACTCGGTTAATGCAAAACAGAAAATTTTATGGAATTGTTTTGCATGGAAAATATTATAAACGACGTTTGAAAACATCATTTATCCTTGTGAAATCGTAACTTATGTTTTAGAATTTCGTGATTCAAGAGAATATTTTTTTGTGTATGTTAAATTTTTGGATTTGATTTCGTGGTCGGCAAAAAGAATTGTCAGTTCAGTCATTTTTTCTGAAAAATTCTCTTCATGGACTTCTACGTATGCAAATTATGATTAGACGTGTAACGAGTGTGACTCATATGAGTCTGCCAAAACTAAAATATTTGATATAACGACATTCATTGACTGATTGATGTTCTCGTCGATTTGGCTAATTTGAACATCAAAACATGAGGAAGTCTAAGGCCGCTGGCATCTTCAAGTAGTCGCACTTTGTCGGCGAATAGATATAAATGAATTTGATATGATGTTATTTGCTTTTTATATGAGAACTATTCCCCATGGCATGCCATTAGCTCTGGTATATAATGCACGATGGATTTAAGTTTTTTTTACTCTCTAATTTGAATTAATCACCGGCTATTGCATTATTCAATTCATGCGATATTTTTGAGTTTATGGATGTGTAAAATGGATTTAACACCGGTGTTTTTCTATCAAAGTGCTGCTCCGTGTAGACCCCAGGCTAAATACCTGTATTCTCAGGTTTATAACCATTTCAGTTTTCTCGTGTACGAGAAGAAATATTATCACTCTAACCAATTATATGACTGTTCTATCATCAAGTACGTCAAGTGGTATAAAAAGAATTTGTCCGTTCTGAGCAATTTTTCACTGTTTGTAAGCGTAAGACTGAAAGCGACGCGACACCACGTGGAGAGCCGTGGGGTGGATCTCCCCACATGGAAAAAAATATAGATCCAGAAATATAGGTAAATTATATCCGGATATATTTTGCATACATTCCAGTAAAAAGTTCATTATCCAACAAACATTTTGGCTATATATATTCAGATATATCTTACCGGTCACATACAAAATATATTCAGAATCGAAGTCGTACACGGGATCAAACATACAGTTGAAATTACCGTTCCGTTACATAATCAGGTAGTATTTTTGCCGCTCGGAGAAAATTACCGTGCGCTTTAGTACAATTTGCTGGCGGCTTATGAAGAGTTATTGAGGGGTACATTAAAATTTACTAACCGGTGAGTAAAATTTGTTGACCTCTCATTAATAAACGTTTTCTAGATGTATTTATAATTTTTGTTGTCTGCTTAATGAAAGTTATCTAGTTTTCTGTGCAAAATTCTCCAACATCTCAGTAAAATTTGTTTACCGCTTACAAAAAATTGTCTGGATGTATATGCATAGTTTTTGTTAAAGATCGTGAATTGTACTATCCGGCTGGGTAATTTTTCCCAAGCATCAAAAATGTTACACGATCACTAAAAGGAACGGCCATTTTTATTAAAAAAATTCTCTCCATGTAAGATATAATTTCAGCCAAGTTATATTTTTCGGATTACTTTTTTTCCTATAGATCGTATTAGGAAAAGTAAAGGATTCTTTACATGCGTGTACCAGAAATTTGTGAAATTATTTACACATTTGGAAGGTAAAAATTGAAATCGTTTTGAAAAAAACAACTTATCATAATTATTTCTTGTAGCCCAAACGGGCATATATTTAACAAAAGCTGATGTTTAATGTCCTTAAAAAGTGAGAAAATCATCTTCCAAATAAAAGATTCCACACTGAGTCAATAGCCAACAATTGGTAAAATGTGTCATAAATTTTCGATATATGATTCGTAAATTATTTTTGGAGGTTAGCAGATGTGAGGAACCCACACAGCAGATTTTTTGCCCAATCTTCTTCCAGGAGGCAATACCGCAGGACTGAAATATGAACTCGTGTGAGTGCGTTTGCGAAATTACCTTCTTTCCTGATTACAATTTTCAATACCGATAAATACCTGAATAGACAATCATTAGTGTAATATCGCGATCACGAGCATATTCGAACCTGCTTTTCAGTCAACTCACTTTGATTTCCCTACCCAGAGTGAAATATTCAATAATACTTACGGAACCTCATGTAATCTAGTGGCCTAAATCATTTTCAATCAATTTCTATAGGGACTGTAGATAATAAATATGAAACATCTTGTAACTTCTTCCCTCTGTCACTGAAAGAGAATGAAAAAGCGACTTAATTGTTTTGGTAGTTATAAAATCTAACAAATTTCAAGAACCATTATGTACCTAAAAATTCATGGATATCTAAAAATTTTTTTTGAAAAATCCAAAAAACAATCAAAGCATATGTTGTTACAAGGCCCCCTAACTGTGACTTATGGCTAGCCATGAGTCCTCAGACGGATGAGCAATTGTTACGAAAGCGATCGTAGAATTTACGTGACAATTGATCCGTTTTATAGAATTTTACTTCCCACTCAGATAACGTTTTGGACCGCAATTCTCAGGTCTTTTTGCCGGTACTTTTGGATATTGAATATTTTTTCACGTGTACGAACCCTGTACACTATTCCTATCATTCCCATTTTAGTGGTGTCAGAAACTTCTTGGAAGGTTTTACTTTTCTCAAAACTGATTTCCCAACTCGTTACCATTGAACCCACTTATCTTAGAAAAAATTCACAGAGAAACTGACTTAACTTGACAAAAAAAGAACTTTAAAAAAACATGTAAACACACGGTTGTTGAAGAATGGATAATCCAAGTGAGACAAAAACGTAAAATAAAGAGAACGGTACAACCATATATCCTATCCTCAGTAATATGCGACGCGTGTCACCAAGCAGACGGCGTGTATCAAAGGATATTTGCTCTGTAAACATTATAGCTTTAACACTGGGGAAAACGTAGGTACGCGCGCGACCGGGTCTCTAGACTCATACAGATACAAAAGTAAAAGAGAGAGAATAGGTCTACCCTATTATCCTATGGAGGAAGGGATATTGTCGTTCCACGTAGCCTCTGACCCTGAGTCCAATCATGATAATAGCAATAGGTACTATTAATTTTCCTTATGATTTTATGATCTCACGTTTATAAAGTCAATACATTATCCATATCACTCACGGTCGAGGGAACGCTTGCACGTTTAACCTTACGGATCAACGATATATATATATAAATATATATATATATAAATATATATATTTATATATATATATATACATATATATATATATTTATGTAAAGGATAGTTTAAGGACTAAACCGTCAAACTTGAACATGTGTCAAACGGGCGAGTGGCTGTTTCGGGGACTGTCCTCAAAAGAGCCAGTACCGGCCATTGGGTCATAGGGTCAAGTGATCGGGATGCGACTTGGACCTCAACCTAACGACGT